>JAOTAY010000004.1:31447412-31477189 GCA_025629805.1 Erythroxylum baracoense
ACACTTCTCTAGTTTAATTCAAGCCAACACTCATCTCAATTGCATAACCATATAACAAGTTATGATCAAATCTTTAATACATGTACAACTTCAATTTTCCAGATGTTGTACTAGCTCTCATTCTAACTCAATTCCTACCTCCTCCATATCATTTCTAAACCAATTCTCATTCAATCCACTTCATAAATTCACTAGAAACCATCCTACAACATATCCTTACCCATTAGGCCACAAAATTCAGTACACACACTCACTCATCTCCAATTAATTCCATTCCATCAAAACATTATAATTCACCTACACAACATAGTCTTTCATTTCTTTACTTCAACATATTAATCATCAATCATCTTAAACATAACCTACCCAATTTAATCAAAACATGATGTCATGCAATTCATTCATATAACATCATAATTTATGCATGTAATTATCAATTAAAGCCATAAAACATAATTCTTACCACTTAAGTTTTTCACTTCTTCAATTCTTCAAACATCATCAATTTCACTTCTTTCTTCCCAAAATATTCACGGCATCTTCATCATCACTATGCATAACTTAGGTTGGATTTTTGGTGAGTAAAGGAAGAGAAGACTAGTAGGATATGTGAGTTTTCATAATGGTATAACAAGTAGAAGAATCATCAAAGAAGAAGGAGGAGAGGAGAAGCTACGATGGAGAGAAAATTCTCCTTTAAAACACTACTCACCAATACACAAAAAGACAAGAAGAAGAAGCAAGTAGAAGTGTCGTAAAAGACACAAAAGAAGATGCTTTATTAATGACTAATTAGGTGGTGGACATGTAGGCAAGTGACATGTGTCACTTGCCACATGTCACACTCTCATTGATTTACAAAATTTTCTTCCAATTCAATTCCCAATTTCTCTCAAAAATTCCAATGGCTCGATTCAAAAATTCTTAACTTCATATGCCTAAATTTTCAGTGCCATTGGACAGTCATTTCTCTACCGGGAAACCTCTATTCTGTCTCTTGACAATTTTTCGGGTCCGGAAATGACTCCGAAAAATTCCCAGAAAATTTCTATAATTCTCTAAAAATTGGAAAATCACTATGACCCTCTCCAATTCAATTTTACACACACAAAGTATATTTTTCCAAATTCACATTTATTCACACTTATACCGGGAAGAATGTCATGAATGCATGTATAGACATTTTTCATGTGCAAAAAATCACATTTTTACAAATGCATGAACATGAGATGTGTTGTCCTAATTTCTCTGATTGGTCTTCTCGTATACCCGTTTCCCTGGTCTGACCCGTTATATGAAAACGAGATGTTACATGGACAAATACTTAAGCAATCCTGGAATGGATCATTGAAGAGCAGCCAAACGAGTTGTGTGGTACTTGCAAAAAACAAAAGATTACATGCTCACATACAAGAATCAGATCAGCTAGAGATCATTACGTATTCTGATTCTGATTTCATTGGATGCCAAGATAGTCAGAGATCCACATCGGGTTATATTTACCTACTAGCTGGAGGAGTTATTTTCTGGAAGAGTGCTAAGCAGAAACTCATGGCTTCTTTTACTATGGCAGCAGAGTTTATAGCATATTATGAGGCATTCAATCATAGAATATGGCTGCAGAATTTTGTCACTGTATCATAGAATATGGCTGCAGAATTTTGTCACTGTGCTGCTCATTGTATTTGGTATTGAAAGACCACTAAACTTATTTTGTGACAATAAGTCGACAGTGCTATACTCCAACAACAATAGGAGCTCAACGAAGTCAAAGCATATAGACCTCAAGTTCCTAGTTGTCAAAGAAAGAGTTCAAAATGGTTAAATGTCTGTTGAATATATTGGGACAAACTTCATGGTTGTGGATCCGTTCACTAAGAGATTACCACCCAAGGTCTTTCATGAGAATGTTGCACATATCTATTGAAAATATGTCATTTTAGTGGGAATTTATTATTTCGAATGATTTTTAGTTATAGACACTCTTATGATTTATTTGAACCTTAAAGTCTATTTGGTTGATCTCATTAAGGAATAAGGAATTTGAACCAGTTAGAAGTAGGCATGTTAAGATCATATTACATGTAATTTCTATGCTACGCATCCATGCTTGATCTTATATTGTTCAATTATATTAACATAAGTGACCATTAATGAGTTTAGTTATGATATGCGTATAATAAAAACCGCTTTGATCCTATGTTATTATAATTAATGAATAAGATTGATTAAAGATGTATTTGGTAGTGATAGCAAATTTTGATCTCATAAAGTTATGACATAATATACAATTAAAGGAATTATATATATATATATATATATATATATATATGACCCAAGTGGTAGATTATTAGATTTAACGTGTAGGTATATATATATACATATAATTCCTTTAATTGTATAAAGGAATTATATGTATATTATAATTCCTTTTATTATAAAACTTCCTCTCAAACAATAAAATAATATTATATTCTATTTTATTTAATTGTAAAATTCTCATCAGACTTAAGAATTATGACCAAGAAGTGACTTTTATCATCATGAAAGAGACACAACCGACCACCAGGTGGTAGCCTTCTGAAGTCCTGAGAGCTCCAAGACACTCGGAACACGCTCTTAACTTTTCCAAGATAGATCAAACAGTGGCCAAATAGGCAGTATCGGTTCACTATATTGTATAATCTTGATACTGACTAGATCATGATGATATACAATCTCCAAGAATTTAGGATAATTTCAGAGACAGTGTATTATATTACATTACAGGTAAGAATCAAGTTATAGTGAATATCTGCCATTGTTATCTGCATCAAATGGGTCTAATTGCCACTCACTACTGTAATATGAATTGGGCAAACCCAACCAAAACTTGAAAGCCTCAGCTGCCCTCTTCCTTTCTCTCCTCCTGTCCTGTCTTGCCTGAGAGGCATGCTTACTGGTAAACATCCTGGAATGCATCTCTACGTATATTTTCTTGTACTTGGTCTTATTTGGTGGTATTCCATTCTCTTCCATGCAAGCAACAATCTCTAAAGCCTTCTTGAAAAATGCAGCTCTTACACAAATATCAGCCAGAGTATCTAACAGCCCTTTGTCGGGCTTCAATGGTGGGGGAGAGGGCAAATTCGGATCATAATCCTCTCCTTCCTTCGCTCCACATCTTTCCTGCACTTCTGTCCAAAGTAAGAGTGCCTCTCCTGGTTTCCTAGCCAGGCTTATACCATTTGCAAGACTTCCATAAGTAGCTACATTTGGGTAAAAGCCATTCTCCTTCATTTTCTGGATTACTTTCTTTGCTTCCTCGACCAACCCCATTCTGCAATACCCTTCAACCAACATATTCCAAGCAATCATATCAACTTTCACCCGTGGATCTTTGATCATCTCGTCGAAAATCTTGTTAGCCAGCTTTGGTTGACCCAAAAGCGCAAAAGCCTTCATCAAGGTCGTGTAACTCACTTTGGTTGGCAGAATTCCCTTAGCTCGCATCTCATTGAAGAAGCCAAGGGCCCCTTGACTATCATCAACCTTTATGCACCCATCAATCAGGGTGTTATAAGAGACAACATCAGGCTCAATTTTAGCACCATCAGTCATCTCTTTCAACAACTCCTTAGCCTTGTCTATCTCCAGATGTTGGCAATAACCTTTGAGCAGAATGTTATAAGTAATCCTATTAGCAGGCACACCAATTCTTGTCATCTCGGCCAGCACTTGTCGAGCATGTTCCATCAAACCCGCCTTGACGAAAGCTGAAACAACAGTTGTATATGTGACATGATCTGGATGACTAGCTTTATCCTCCTGATGCCTCATAGCCTCCAGCGTTCTCAGAGTATCACTGACTCGACGTTGCTTCATATAACCCTTCATCAATGTCGTGTAGATTCTAGAGTTAGGTTCAAACGCCTTTGGCAATAATGGTGGCTCATCACCACCATCCCCTATAGAATTCGGTAGCAACTTCTCAAACACATCCACCCAGTTCGGATTCGAATTCTCAATCTCATCATCCTCATCATCGCTCAAAACCTCGAAAT
The DNA here is from genome assembly GCA_025629805.1 of Erythroxylum baracoense. Taxonomy (NCBI): domain Eukaryota; kingdom Viridiplantae; phylum Streptophyta; class Magnoliopsida; order Malpighiales; family Erythroxylaceae; genus Erythroxylum; species Erythroxylum baracoense. Next base: position 31,451,456 of record JAOTAY010000004.1, read on the forward strand.
TGGCCTCCCTAAGTATCTTACACATATCTCTCCTTCTTTCCCTCATTGCTTGAACCACTGTCTCTGCAGTTTCCAAATCACCAAACCCCACATAAGCTGCAACAAGAGAATGCAAAGTAGTGATACACAAAGGAATACCCTTTTCAATGACCCTCTCCACTACAAAAACGAGCAGATCTTTCCTTTCACACCTTGCACACAACTTAATCATCACATTATAAGTCAAAATATCAGGTTTAAGTCCAAACGCAGACATTTCCTCGAACAGGGCTAAGAATGTTTTGGCATCTCCAAGATTAGCACAAGCATTAAGAACATTGTTGAAGGCACCTGTATCAGGTTTCGAGTCAGACACCATATCCTCATCGGAGAATCGCCGTACACGTCGAGTGATAGACTTGAAGAGCTTGACGGCTTGCGTTGGACCATCGTCGGCGCAGGAGGAGAGGCCGCTGACGACGGCAGACCACGCCTTCACATGCGGGAGATATCCGGACCGGAGCATGGACTTGATGAGGAAGACAGCGTAGAGCAGCTGACCGGATTTGGTGGCAGCGACGGCCAGAAGACCGAGAGAGTTGGCGTCGAGGCGGTGAAGTTGACGCTCATGGCGGAGGCGAGTGAGAATGGACTGAGCCCGTGTCAGGCCAAGATTGGATTTTTGATAGGAGAGTTGAGAAACTAAGCGACTCAGGCAAGTGGGGTTTGGAAGGTGATTGCATTGAGTGTAAAGGGTCCATGCTTCTTCAGTTTTCCGTTGCCGGAGAAGCCACAAAAGGGTCTGATCGTCAGTGATATTTGTGGTGGAAGTAACAACGGTGGCAATGTTGTTTTGGTTGGAGACAGAATTAACCCGAGATGAGTTTGAGAATTTGGAACGAACAGAGGTTGGTTGCTGGCATGGCAAAGAGCAGTGAGTAAAGGGAAGCGCGTTAGAGAGAGAAGTGGAAGAAGTAGACGATGAAGATGAAGTGGGTAATGGAAGGTTCATGCTTGGAGATTGTGATACAAACTCTTTTCCATCTGAGATTGAACAGCAAAAAGATAAAGAAACAGGACAAGACTTAACTTTAAAACAGAAGAAGAAGAAGAAGAAGAAGAAGATTAATCGGATAATTGTGTGGAGGGGCAAACTGGAATCACTTTCAGGTGAAGCTCAGGTCGGGGTGGACAGGGGTGTACCACGTGGAGTATATTCTATCCTCTAATCCTCTTCACATTTACTTGTAACAAGCCTCTCTCAATTGCATTATTCCACATATTCAATGAGAACTAGATTATCTAATATATATACATATATTTCTTAGAATGTGAACTTACTAATTACTATGCATGCTAAATGAATTATACATAATAATTAAAATTAAGTGACACTATTAACTAATGATTAAAAAACTTAACCAGTTTAATTGATTCAACTGTAAAAATTTTGAACTGTCTAACTTTCTGGTTCAATTTTTAACTTTATGATTCGATTTACTTTAACAACTATTGTTTTTAAAGAACGATCATTTATTAATTAATCAGTCAATTTTTATAAATTAATAAGTTCTTATAAATTAATTAAACTGCAAATTATCATTTTAAAATATTACTATTAATAACCCCAACATAATTCTCAAGTAAATGACAAGTACTTCACCACCAATTGGTCCACACCAGACATTTCGTATCCGTAGTTCACTTGTTCAAGCTTCATTATTAGTTTTTAACTATCAAACATCTTGTAGTATGTCACCAATGGATTCTTTGTTTGCATTCATAGCTTTCAATGAGTTGGTACACTTGCACGTTGAATCAATTCACATCACATGCATATTTAAGCTTCTTTTGTTTAATCCGTTTAGAAGCAGATGCTTGTCTAAACTATCATTCCGAAGTTGGAAAAATTCACATTCACAAGTAAAACTAGGGTTGCTGGTAGTAGCCTAACCTAGCCCGATCAAAGTCAGGATGACTAAACTTAGGTCAAGACTCAGGCTGGAATGCTCGGCTTAACCCTACCAACCCAAAAGACTCATATTCGAACTAAAACGACATCATTTTAATATAACTATTAACCCCCGCGCCCATTACCAATCCTAAGTAAAACAGAACAGCAATGTAAGACTAGATCACACCAATTGGTTCTGTATCCTTCCGTTGAATAAGTAGCAAACTAAACAAGTGAAGTTTTTCTGATAAACTACTGTTAATGTTAAGACCATTCTTCAAAGGAGTCTGTCATTTCTATTAGAAGAGATGTGTATACAATACTCTGTACAAGACATGTTTGAAAGCCAAGGCCCTCCAACTGTAATCCCCTCCTCTTTTTTTCCAGTGCCAAAGTTACCAACTTCAGTCAATCAGCTATCTGTATTTCCAGTTATGTACACCAGAAGTCGTAAAGTGCAGATTGGAGCTTCCTATTGTTCCTTCACAATCAGCTCCTCCGTTGGTATCTGAATATTCCCTCGTATACCACCACTAACCAGGAAGGTAAATCTACCTGTACACCTGCTCTACTAATTACAAATTCACAATTTATGTTCAGTGAAACTATGAGAGGTGAAATGAGCCTTGTCCTTCTGTTATAGCATACAGAAGTTTCTCTTTCATCTTCTCCTGCAAAAGGATGTCCGTGAGAAATCTACAAATGTATTATACTATAGAAAGATACAAACCGAAGCTACAAAAACAAGATGGGTACTTTTGAAGAGTAAGGTGGCAACTTTAGATAATTAGCACAAGTCATCACACTTGGTAAGTCCGCATCATCAGAGTTGCTGAAATGCTGTAAAGAACAACGAACATAAGATGATTGAGACTGCTGTAAATAAACGAGGCACGGGCAGAGAAGGACAAAGATGTGCCAATCTCACAAACCTTCCGGACAATTGTCAATTTCGGATTCAGAGATGCTAACCCTCCAGGAGGAAGTCGAGGTGCCCCAGTCACAAATTGTAGAAATGCCCGTCGCTCATTATTGTTAAACTCTTGAATAATTTCCAGTAACTGCATTTCAATACAAAGTGAGTGCCCATAAAGACCAACAAAATGAAAGCTGTGACTAATTTCAATCAGAAAGCACACAGACATTGCTGACTGGCAGACTGCTAGCAGTGTATCCATGGTCAAACTTGATATGATCCAGCAGCTCATCAAACTATAAGAGACATAAAGTTCAAAATGTCAGTTAATGACTACAGTCAATTTCGTAAAACAAAGATTGATCAATCAAATTGCAGATATGCTTACAGCCCAAAGATCACGTTGTCCACAAAGCAAATGCTCTACTTCCTCCTCTGTGAAAATCTGAAGATGTTTAATTGGGAAAACCTGAAATAATGACACAAAGTAAGATCTTGTCAAACAAAAAAAATTAACAAGACTGACAAATTGAGTACAGTCATTAGGTACATAGGAAACTCTGATTAAGTCTCTATATCATGAGATAAGCCTATTAATCTCCAGTTCTATAATGCAGTGGGGAGAATCAAAGAATTCTAGCATCACGCTAGACTGGATAAAGAAAAACCAAAAAACCACTAGACTAGGAATATATCATCGACAAAAAGTGTCTCCACTCTCTTTATTGTAGGAAAACCTTTTAACTATTGGCCAACTTGATAAGAGAAAAAGAAGTCAGGCCACAGGGAACTGATCATATCAAAAAACAACTAAAAAGTATGCATGTCAGACCTGGTTAAATCCAGACTTGAACGCTTCAACTTGTCTGGAAATTCCAGTATGTATGGTAGCATCCACAACACGGCTAAGGTACTCTTCCAAGTTATCCATAGTCACCTAAGTAAAAGCAAAAAAATCAGTTAATGGAGTTCAGGATTATCATGTTAAAAGGAATTGAGAGATCACTTACAATATCTTGATCTTGATCATGAGAAAGGATATAATCAGGATATCCAGGAAGAGTAAAGTCGAGAGTGAGATCCTCAATTCTAGTATTCCTAAAGCATGCATCAGGGATAGAATATGAATTTTCTCCATAGGAAGATCCCAGAATCTTTCTCCTCTTGACAAGAGCCTGAAATTCTGTCAATGTCTTACCAAGCTCAGGATCAAATGACTGAATGTCATACAAATTAAGTTCCTGTACAAAGAAAAAATGCGAGAGACATTCAGAAAATGCCTAGTCAATGGTTGACAAAAATTTTACTTATGTTCTCAAATTCATTGTTCAAGGACTACCTGCTCAAGAATTAGTCTATAGAAGGCTTTGGAAAACGGCAGATCCAAGACCCTTCCATCTTGAAGAGCCTTTGCCACGAGCTGGCCCAAAAGGACAAACTTTTTTATAACTTCAGAAAATTGTGCATCTTCAGGTGCATCTGATGTAGATGGCCAGGGGCGAGGAAAAAGTCCAAAAGCAGATATCATGATTCCAGAATCCTCATCCTGCAAGCTTTTCTGGGTTGAAATTGAAACATTGTCCTCTCTCCACATACCCAAGCCAAATTTCTGAAACTCATGGCTTACCAGGGTATAAAATTCCAACGTTGGACCAAGACCAGTACCAACTTCTTCCTCATACATTACTTCAACTGGTACTTTAACACGAGCATGAAGGTCCATCATCTGGGCTGCAGAATCTAGAATTCTGTCACGGTGAACTAAGAACTTCTTACGGGATGCACTGCCAGAATTCGGTCGCCTATCTCTTAAGATACCTGGATAATCATGAGGAGGTGCCTGTGTAGATATTTGTTGAGGACCAAATGCTGATAACCGGTAGTATTTACACCTAGCCTCAAAGCCAAATAGAAAAGGGCATGAAGCCATAAGCTGGTTGCACCAGAGAGGTAAACCCCCAGTAGACACAGCCAAAGAATCTCGCATCTGCTGCTCCAACTTTTCAGTCAATTTGCTGCTCACAAATTCATTCTGTGATACAGAACGAACTACTACTCTCAAATTATCCAAGTTATCAACTAGACCTTCTGCAAATGCTTGTACTCTCTCATGGGACATCAGATGAAAATTGAACTTATTCAAACCTTCTAAACTTTTCAGTAGAAACAATATGTCATAGGTAGGACTGGATTCATCCAAGCCAGAAGCTACTTCACAATCAAATAGGCTGGAAAGGAAAGATGAGTATAAAATGTAAGGCCCAGTTTTTTCTGACAATGAGGAACTTTGAGCCACACCAAGGCATCCTGGACTTTCATCATCTTTAGGTTCCATATACGTTTTATAGGTGAGTGTGTAAACTTGACTCCACAATTTTGCCCCAGCATCAAGTTCATGTTCCAGCTTGACTTTGTGCTGGAGGATTCCTTGATATAGTGTTGAAGTCTGCTTCAACTGTTGTCCTTCTAGGTAAAACAATAGTTTGGGGGAAGATTCTTCATTGCTACATGAGGCAGAAACCTCAGTTGCTACACCATTGTTTGCTCCAGATGGAAATTGTATTACATGCTCTCTATCAGCCTGGAGCGCAGGAAAGCACTACTAGTGTCAAATTCAGGAAATTTTCACTCAAACCAATATGCAGAACCTAAGGAGAAGACGTACATATGCCAAGGATTATCTAGTCAAGAACCTAAGACTTCATTAACAGTATCTTTGTTAGACATGGAAAACAACATAAAACATGAACTTTAACTAAAAATATGAATTAAGAAAAACAATCAAAATTGAGAAACACATTTACCACCTTTAAACTACACAAAGTATAAACTTGTTAAAGATGGAGCATAAATAATTGCATTTAATTTATATTTATAAGACTTTATTTTTGTAACTTTCTTGTTTCTAGCATCTTAGGCCATAACTCTTATTACAAATAGGGTCATCTGGAGCCACTTGTGCCTATATCTTTCATTCTTCTCCCTTCTTTTCCTTTCTTCTTCTCATCTCCTCACTCTATTCCCCTTCCCATGTTGTCCTACATCAGAGGGCCAATTTCACACATTCCCACGAAAATGCATTAATGAAGGTAAGATGTGCTTACGGTATCTATAGCATCTATAGTAGGATTTGAAAATAATGTTTCGCCAGGATTTCCCTGTCCTGAATTTGCAGGTTGTTCAGGTGAAGATTGTGATAAGTCAGCCACAGTTTCCTGCAAAAGAATGCAACAAGTCAGAGCAGATTCTACAGAACAAAAGTGCAACAAAAAAGAACTGAATAAAGAAGCATAAAAGAAAAACCAGATTACAAAGATTGAAGCATAGGAACAACCTGCAACTCAGGCAAATCAATGGACATTCTGTCAGAGCTCACAAGATCTAAATTTTCTCCCTGTGTGAGGTTTGCATCTGCAGGCAATTCTAACCGCACACCTTCCCTTGGTTGTATGAATTTAGGAGCACATAAGATACGTTTGTCTTTCTTCACTAGAACTTTAGGCAGTAAAAACCCCCCAATAGCCTCCAAAGAGGATAAGGGGTCAACAGTCAAAGCATTTTCAGAATAGTCAGCAAGGGAAGACTCTCCTTCTTCCCTTACAAAACGAACTCTTACGCATGGATGGGATACAGAACGACCATAAGGAACAGCAGCAAATGAGTTCTTTTGCTTGTATCCATGACTCAAAATGACAGGGAAATTTTCCAAAGAAGATAGTGCACTTTGTAGTTTCCGTATTAAAACAGATATAGCCAACTCTTCCGTCATGTCAGAAGAAGACATAAAAAGCCTTGCAAACACCTCAAATCTTCTCTGTACAACAAGGCGATGATCCAATACCCCATTAACATCCACATTTTCCTTCATATATTGCCCATTTGAAATATATTTTACCAATGATTTCACTATTCCACTCTCAATAAATTCAAACGTGGAAACAGGCTCTGCACCATTAAGCTTTGACATAATCTGAAGTAATAAACAGTGGAACTTTTCTTCATTACTGTTGGAAACACCAGTTTGTAAAGATGAATTCATCAAATCACTCAATTCTGTAGAAAGAGATCTGAGTTTTTGAAGGATATCGGTGAATCCTTTGTCAGAGTTGCATAATACAGGAGTAAAGTGACTGCTTCTTATATGCTTCGCAAGATTTTGAACACTATCCTTTTCAAGCTTGCACATTCCCACTTCTGACGCTGGAGGAGACTGATAGCTGTCAAAAGCATAGCATAAGCATCTCAAAGCAACCTTTGACACAGACTTTTGACTAGAGTGAAATGGAAACTGTATTTCATTGAGAACTGGGAACATCAGATGTGAAGATTTTTCTGGTGTCAGCAGGGAATCTATGGCAAAAAAAACACCTTCCTTGATGAAAGAGTTCAAGAAAACATCTGAAAGCTTTTGAAGAATTACTTCAGCAATTTGCAGGGCTAACATTAGCACATGGTGATCCTTTCGAGTGAAGACCCCAGCCAAGAAACTGCATCATATCCATGGAGAAAGATAAACTACAGATGAAGACATTTAAAATTAAAAGCTTTTAAAAGAAAAGAATGCCCAATTCACCTTGGAATGTTTGCACTCTTAAGCAATTCAACAAGCATGTCAGATTTGCTGAAATAAACTAACTTGTATATAACCAAGAGGCACCCATAGCAAACATATAAATTTGCACCAGAATTAACAACCTGTGTGAATGTAAAGGAAAATTTACTGAGGAATGGGAAAGAATTCACATGAGCCAATGCAAAGATACGTTCAGATAGCAAAACCTGGATCAACATGGGCAGCACATTCAATCCAAAGTTACGCAAAATATCAGAGTAATTTACTAAAAATGACTCTCGATCCGATACTTCATGAACTTCTTGATCTTTTGCAACTGCAGGGAGAAGCTCATTTAGAAACTTCAAGACTTCAAGTACCTAACAGAATAGAAAGAAATGCAGTGACAACCCATTTCAATTATCTAGAAATGGAAGAATTTGGATATTGTTCAAAAGGAAGTCAAAGCAAAAATAGCAAGAATAAATAGCTGAATAACAAAGAGAATGATCTCCTTAACCTGGAAATGAACAACAGAAAAGAATAAGCAATCCGACATAAAAATGCAAATGGAACTACATCATTATCTTGCCCACCAACATTCCTCACCATCAACCCTTAGAAACCATCAAAACACATAATAGTAAATTCTTCAATTTTTAACTCCTCTCTGCTTAAAGTTATATAAAGTTACAGATACTAACCTGATTTCCCTGTCCATCAAGTGCAATTGGAGATGACACTCCATGTGAAAGGTCATAAGCAGCTAAAATGTCCTTCAAAATGCTACTAATATTGAGCTCATATAGAGTTCTAAAAGCAACAGTTGAGCCAGAAGCAAGTTTGGCAAGTAACCCAATCAAACCCTTTCAAAGATAATATATTTGTTAGAAGCAAATATGATTATTGATCTCGAAAATGTCAGTAAGCTCAATAAACATACATTGTAAATTGGCTGTGACAGAGTGGTACGGCTATTCAAGTGTAACAGATGCGTAGCTTGATTTATCAATCCATGCTTACAGAGCTCATCCAACATGTCAGAAGAGTGATTGACTCGTTCTGCTACTTTGATGAAGCATGTAGCTACATTTTCAACAAGCTGAGAAATTCACACAATATATCATGAGGTCATCAAAAAGAAATGTTTGCAATTATAGTTTCGGGAAAGTAGTCGTATAAAAGACACAGTAAACAATTGATACCTGTCTATCCTCGTACTGAAGAAGATTGCATAATATTGGAACAGCTTCCATGAAATGTGAAGAGCATTCAGTTGGTAGTTTCTTGCACATATTAACCACAATCTGAAGAGCAACCCTCTGAAGGAGACAAGGGGTAAATCTAAGATTATTTTTATTCCACCCACAAGAATGATATAATAAACTAAATGCAATAAATAAATGGAAGGAATGGATATTTGTGATAAGCTGCACACTAACTTACTTGTACACTGGTCGAGAAAAAGTCTATAAATTGTAGAACAGCCATAATTGCCCCTGCCTGCAAACACGGTAGTGGCTGGTCGCGAGATATTTTCTCCAGTGCTTGAAAACACTAGATGAAGATCAAAGAGCAAGCCTCAATAAGTACCATAAATAAGCTCTCCTCTGTGTTAAGAGATCGATTAAATTTTGTCCATTAAGCAACTGCTGAATGCATTTCAAACTCTACCTGTTCAGCTACATCCAAATACTCAATGGCCATTAATCTTTCGCAAAGGGCAGGAATTGCATCATGTCGAACAAGAAAAGCAGATGCTCGAGGAAAAACATCACAAAGATAAGTTAAAGCCCTTATAGCAAGAAGCATTATATCTGGGTTGTTTTCGTGCCTTGCAAGCCTAACAAGAACTGGGGATAGAGAGTCTGCCATCACATTGGACAAGGAGTCTTCTGAACAAAAAGCCAGAACTTCACACAACTCTGTGAGTGCAGCTAACTGCTCAGAAGGCTCACTCTCTTCACTTAAATTAGATAAAGCTCTCATCAATCTGCCATGTTCACTGGATTTGTGCCTATGAAAATTCTCCAAGTATCTCCGTCTCCGGTCTGCTTCCTCTGAATCACATGATTCATAAGCTGATTCTCTCTCAGGTTCTTCCTCCTCTGAGTGGCTGGAAGCAGAATCAGAGGACGAGGTGTCCATCTCTGTATTATGAGTTTCTGTGTCATGGACATCAGCATTGGAATCTATGTGGGTTTGAACGGATGAGTTTGAAGAACTTGGTCGAAACTCCAATGAATTACAGGCCCTCTTATCAGCAGGCAATTCATCTACCATTTCAGGCCGCTTATGGCCACGATCTTCCATTGATTTCCCTTCACTTATCTTGGATATTTAATCCAGTCTTCCTTACAAACGCACCTATACCAGAAAACCCTACAAATTTAAAACTCTCAAACAGGTACACCAAATGACATAAACATTATCGTATATTCACTAACACCAGCCCCAAGAGATTAAATCAGACAAAGCAAACACAACAAAAAGATACAGTTCACAACACTTCAAAAGAGGTTGTAAGTCAGAATTCACTATTGAAACCTGAAAAAGCTTTTGCATCAAAAACAAAGTAAGCATTGTCGACGCTCTTTACTCAAAACAATCATAAGAACCACAGATATCGAATCTTTACAACGATTTTGACGTCTACGAGCGTGAGTCCATCTCAAAAACAAAAGAAATCTCTAGAAACCATGCTATGTCAACAATCAAACACAAAGCCGACTAGAAAAAGGCCAACAGAATTCAAAAACAACTTCTTGCTCAAACCAAACACAACACAAATCATCTTCCCAAACATTTCAAACACGAACAAAAAATCAAGAAAAAAAAAAGAAATGAAAACAACGATGATCAGTTGACAGAACTCTGAATAACTAAACCATACACAAAAAGAAGTACCTAACAATTGTAGATTACTTGAAGCTTAATCGGCCTTCGAAACACAATCGAAGACCTTAAATACTTAAATTCTTGTAATTATATCTTTTCTATTCTTCTTTTTCTGGTTTTAGGGATTTTTTTTTTTCCTCTCTTTCTCTCTTTCTATCTTCGGCTTACTCTTCACGGCGATGCGGGAGAGAGCGATAGAGGTTAAATTAAACAAGAGGTGAGATCAAAATGATAATCATATTGGGGGCTATAGAGGCTTGTGTACATATCTACGTTTCTCTGCATGTGTGAATTTTTAAGGGTTTAATTAAAATTAATAATTATAATAAATTATTTGTTTAATTTAATATTTTATTTTTTAACTTAAATATTAAAAAATATATCGTAAAGTTGTTTATTATTTTACATTTTATCCTAAACCCTCAAATCGGAATTTTTTTATTTTACTGTTTATTCTATTTTACTTATTTATTATTTATTTTGTGTCTAGTTATTTTATCACATTTTTATTTTATCATATTTTTATTTATCTATTTATTTTCTAAAATTTTCTTATCACAGTGCATAGCTTTTTTACATTTTTAATCTTTTAACCCTATTTATTTATGTATTTTTTGAAAATTTAGTTACATAGATTTTTTTTTTGCTCGTTTTCTCTTTTTTCTGTAACTTACATCATTCATATATTGTCTCATTTGTATGTAGATCCACCGGAAACAGCCTCTCTATTATGTAAGAGTAAGGTTGCATACTATCAAACCCCCCAGACTCTGCTTTATTGTGGGATTTCGAACTGGAGATGATGATGATGATGAAATGAGATGTAATATGAAACTCTCATTTTCTATCATATTCTATTCCATTCTATTATAAACTCTCCTATGAAATGATAGAATAATATTACGTTTTATTAATAAACCTTCAACTAAACATAACCTCAGGGCTTCAACGTAATATAATATTATCTAATTTCAAAATAATTATTTTGAAGTATAATGAAAAATCTAAGATTTGTATAACTCCTTCCTTTATTCTTTTTATTTCTTCATATTAACTTTAAATTATCAATAAATCTTACAAATTTATTATTATTTTATAAATTAAAGTTACAATTTTGGTATAATTTTTTATAATTTTTAAGTAATTTGAGTATATGCATAATTTTGTATTATAGAAATATTCAATTATTTACAAACATGCTGATTTTTTAATATATATTTTTTAGTTGATTAAAAAATAATTAACTTAATTTCACTCTTAAATTAATTGTCATGAGAAAAAGATGGTAGCATAATAACACGTTACTTAAATTTCATATAAATAACAATCTGGTATACAAAGACTTAACCAACAATACTTAAGTCTTGATATAATTAATGCATATTAATTGTTAATTTAAGTGTTTAGTCTCTTTCCTAAAGGTCAAGCCTTTATCATTGACTTGGTGGCAAGAAGGGCTATGATTATAATTATGAATTGACCAGTTTTTAATTTTTTTTAATTTTATTTATTTTAATTATTATTTTAATTTATTTTTAATTAAAATTTAAATTAAAAATAATTTCTTTCAATCTTATTTTAATTTTTTAAATTTATTTAATTTTAATCAATTTTATAATAGTATAATACCAATTGTCCGACTTAATTAAAAGACTTAGTTCTCGTAGATGAGAATTGTTGCCTAGAAAGGATTTATCAAGAACTTCGATTCACCCTTGGTAAGGATAGGAAGAACAATTACCTAGGGTTCACTTTCATGGAAAACAAAATAAGACCAACTTATGACATTTATAAAGAATAAAATGAAGTAAAATACGGTACAGTTCACTCTTGACACTAAGGTTAGCAAAAAATTGGTTTCAAACCAAATCACTTCTAGATGATTTGAGCAAAGGTAAAAATTTCATGACTTTAAACTAGTTTGAAATCATTTTTTTTTTTACCAAGCTGACCCGAAACTAAACCGGATTGGAAAATACCCAATCTGGTTCGAAACCAATTTATCCGATTTAACTAATAGCAAAGGGTCATTAAATTACACCATCTCCTTCCTATCTCCTTTTCTCTGTAAAATCAATCAAAAAGTTATAGTAAAGAAAGCTAAATTATGGTTGTCTAGTTGAAGTTCAAACCAAACAAATGATAAGTTTATAACCAAATTCAAAAAAACAAAAATACAACCACCAAATTTAAAGTCTCTAATAAAATTATAGCAAGAAGCTACAAAAGCACAAGCAGTACACCAAATCTAAAAATATTAATCGGATCAGATAATTTTAATCGGTTTTAAATATTAAGTGCTGACCAATTTTAAAAATTCAGACATTTTGTCCGATTAGGTCAATCCAAATTCAAGTTTGATTTTAATTCGAACAAAAATTGGTCAATCCGATTTAAATTTGGTCAAAAAATTCTAACCCGTATCTGATTTTTCTGGATTGGACAGAATCGAGTTATCGATTCGGACTAAATTTTACCAGGCCTACTTGACACTCATAAAACACAAAATGAGGCAAATTCTCTTAGTTTTTTTCTTTACATATTGTTTTAATTGTTCTCTTAATCTTAGTGTTAAAAATTAATACAACTCACCATATTTTTCAATTGTGTCACACTGAGGGACTTAAGGTAATTTCTTTAATAAAAAATAAGTTTTAAAAGTATACATGTTATCGATTTATTTAAGTTTTTTCACTTTTTTTTTCACTTTACCCTGAACTTATAAAATGTCAAAAATGACCCTGATTCTTGATATCAATCAAGTTTCTAGGTGTGTTTTTTTTAACGATTGTATGAACTTAGGAGACTTTCGTTCTCTTTTATTTTCACAAAAGTTTTAATAAGTTAACATTAGAGGTTTTTGAAACTTAGAACTTGGGTTTGTTGATAAAGATTTAAAAGTGATTATGTCATTAATTTGAATGCTAAATATTCTTATGTGATAGCATTTGAATTGAAGAGGAAATTTACAGTTATGCATTATCATAAGATGTTTATAGATTCATCTAACATGTATATAGGATAATACTGAAAATATTAGATTGTCTCCTCAAGTATTTACATAGTCTCAGGAGTCTAAATCCAGCTAATAAGTTTGATATTTCTTTTTTTTTGTTTCAATAAGGCTTGTTTGGTTTGATGTTAATTAATAGTATAGAATATAATGTAACGAAACAGAACGAAATGATTTATAATAGAATGGGATGAAATATAGTGAAAAGTTGTTTAGAAAAGATGGAATGAAATACTTATAATAAATGACTATTATACTCCTTACATTAAAATAGTTGTTGTAGAAGGTTTAACACTATGATTTTAAAACAGAAATTATGTCTAATTAAAAAGTCACAGTTGTGACTTTAATAATAAAATAATAAATTTTTATTATTTAAATATAAAATATATATAAAAAATATTCACAACCGTAACAAATAATTTTTTTATATCTTATATTTTAAAATAATAAAAATTTTAGTATTTTATTATTAATTATATACATTTATTATTAATTATATAAAAATTTTATTATTTAATAAATTTTATTATATTTTATTATACGTTATTTGTATTTAAAAATAATTTATTTATATACATTTCTATACATTAATTAATTTTTTTAATACTAATTATTTCTCCTTATTGTAAGTTCATAATATCAATTATTTTTACAGAAATAATTAGTATTACAAAAAAACTAATTAATATATAGAAATGTGTCGGTTGTTATTAAAATAAGGAGAAATAATTGATATTACAAAAATTTATTGAAGGTATATTATGTAGTATATATATATTAGTTTACATTTTACCTTAAATTTTCAAATCAACAATTTTTTATTTTCACGGTTTAAAATAAAATAAAACGTAACATGAAATTCTTACTTTTATTCTATTATAAATTTCTTTACAAACGATAAAAATATGTTAAGTTTGATTACAAAACCTGTCCGTAAACAGGCCCTTAATCCATATTAAGTATGGGAACAGGGTTGCCTGCTTGTTATCAAGTTTCAAAGAAAGAGGGTTTATTTATAATATTAAATGGTGGGTTCAATAACAATTGCCAGCTTTTAGATTGACAATGACAAGCAAAAGAGAAAACTTAACGTCCAAGTTCTCGTGCGATGGGAACTGCCGTCACATTTTCTTTTCCTCCATCGGGAAGATATCGTCAAATTTTTCTACAATTCAATCAATGCTCCGGACTCCGTACGATGGTTTTTGCTTTTTATTTTTTTTATTTTAAATTTAGAGAGTTTCTGTTTTGCTGATTTTCTAATTTTTATGATTGGTTTCTTTTTCTTTTTATTATTTATGTTTAAATATATATTAACTTAATTTAAATATATACTAATTTAGCAATTCTATGGTAAATTTTATTAATATTTATTAAAAATGGTATACGAGAAAAAAATTGGTGATTCCATGTAGGTTTTTTTTTCCCTTAACCCTAAGTGTTTGAAGTTCAAAAACCTAGAAAGATGACAAAACAAAACCCTACTACAAAGACAAACTTCAAAACTGTGACACATGGGATATAATTGTCTAGGCAGAATATTACTGTTGAGGTTAATTTTCTAGAATTGGAATTTTTTCATAATCTTTCACGTTAATATGCTTGCCTTTTTCACCTTTGTCTTTTGAATTAGTCTTTGACCATTTATTTTCATTTGCTAGTCCCCTCAATCATACAACAAGAAAGATTCTTTCTTCATTAGTAGTCAACCACTAAATTGGAAATGCCGACACTTGGAACTTAAGACTCCGAGGACTTGATCAACCAAAGTCTATGATTTTACCACAAAAGAAGGGCAGCATTAATAAAAAGTAAGGCATTACTGTAGAATTGGCCCCACCAAATAATCAAGTTCAAGCTTTGTATTAAGAGATGTAAAATCATGCTTCAGCTTAGAAAATTTACCTTCTGCCTTGAAATTTAGATATCATCACCCCTCCCTCAATAGAAAGAAAGAGATCACGCCAAAGTAGCTTTTACTGGCGGAGAACTAATGCCTGTAAGCAAGACACGGTCCCCGTGATTAACTAGTAAAGTGAAGTAGAGGAAGTTGCAGAAATCGATAGTCACATTGATAGCAGATTGTTTAGTTGTAACTAACAATCAGGCCCCAGTTTCACATCGAATTGTCCATTTGTTCTCTGATGCAACATTGATAGCAGATTGTTTTGTTGTAACTACCAATCAGGCCCCTGTTTCATATCCAATTGTCCATTTGTTCTCTGATGCAAATCCATTATGCACAGGATATTGAAATAAATGGGGAAAGGAAATTTTGAGGATGAGCCAAAAGTCTTCAAAATTATGAAAGCAGAAAAGATAATATCTCCAAACATCATGATGAAACCTGAAATCGCCTTACTGAACTACTAATAATCTGGCTGTAAGCGATCACTCACTAATTGGAAGCTGGTGAGATATTGCAATCTACCAATCAAAGTCATTCTACTTGGAAGGCGGTAAATAGGTACAATCAACCAATCCGAATATTAATACCACCAATATAAATTTATGAAGCGATTGAAACTATGCAGTATATAGATGGGAAACAAATTTTCTACGGTCTACTCATCCTTCATTATCCAACGATATATGAAGATAAATTGTGCAAATAATCAAATATTAAGTTTCCTGGTTGATTCATCACAGACTCTTCTACCACAAATGACAACCTAATTATACAGACCTTCAGTAAATAACTTTGGACGCATGAGAACCATAGGCACCAAGATGTCAGGTTCTGCAGTAGACAAATGCTTATAATACATTAATTGCTGTACCCACTGAATATTGAATAAATACCAAATAACGGAATTGGTAGAAAAGCAGTGGTCTACTCTGTCCCCCATAGGAACCATCAAATGCTGGGCCTGAGGCTACCCATACTTTTAGTTCTGCAAGCAGATCAATAAGGCAGAGAACAAAATGGAATTAATCATCCAGGAAGAAACCTACTTCCTCCTTTAGGCAAGTATCCAGTAAGAGCACAACAATTTATGTATTAAAAAATAAATAAATGACTCAATTGTTCATTAACAAACTGAATGAACACACAAGTGCTTGTGTATATATCAATGCATGCTAGTAACAAGATTTAAATCGCAAATATACTCCATGAGAGCCAACATGTACAAAACAAATTCCAATAGAATTTCAAAACCTCAGACTTCCATGCATCCTAGTCATGTCAAGCTTTATTTGCTTCAAAGCAGTTTCACTTGATTATTGGCCAAGATTCACTCCAAGCTAGAAAGATCGTACAGTGGTAGCAATAACCACCATGATAAGAGCAGGAAAGGAAGATGATGACAGGGTATAATAGCATAGGTGGAAGAGAAGTGTAAAGGATGGTGTTAGCAGGGATAGCAAGGATGACAATGAACTATGATGAAGAAGGCTGTAGCAGAGTGCTGAAATGTTGTTTGGTAAATTTGTAATAATATCGACGTGTGCTTTATCTTAGAAAGAGTGTAATCATTGAATAAGAGAAACACATTGGCCCATGGCTATGTGAATAACTACCATAATATGAATTAAACTTTTACTGATTGTCGTCTAAGTTTTAAATCTTGCACAGAAATAGTAAATGTATGTTGAAGCCCCTATCTCAGTTACAGTGCAGGAACTAAATGAATCCAATACATATATTCATATGCTGTAGTAAGTTTCATTCAAACATGCATCTATGCCAGAAAGTATGAGCTGATACAGAAAGTACAAAGCAGGACGCTGTGCAAGTTGTCTATGACAGACTAAATTCATTGCAATAACTACAAATTATGATAGTCTGTTAAGCAACTGAATGGTAATGTAGAAGGTAGTGCACCCAACTTATTGCACATTTCTCATGATAATTCCCTCGACAGCCTATTTGGAACTTCACATAACAGGTGGTAAGAAGATTCAATTAGCAAAATCTTTATTTTATTGCATTTTTTTGACCATATTACACATATGTCAAATCTTTATTGCAAGACAACTCGTGTAATCCTACATATTAATGTTTTCTCCTTAAACTGAAAAAAAACATCCATATACTTAGGATTAGATACAAGAGACACAGATTAGAATATCATGAATTTGCATAGAAAAATGTCTCAATACTTGATGAGAAGTTGAATAATCAACAGAACGAGCCTTGGTGAGAAATCTGCAATGTATAATTGCCACATGTTAGCCGAATAATTCCATTTGCTAAGATCGATAATTATGAATCTACCATATTGGCAACTCAAATAATGGTGAAAAATTAATCATAACGGTGAAATGAGATAAAAAATCCAATTGACCTGAACATTTGAACTCGGCATAGCATCCCTTTTGTTTGACGAATCTCCGTTCTTAGCTGATCCCTTAGCATCACCCTATTAGCATCACATCCCAATTCTTAAAAGTTCACGAAAAAATAACAAAACTAGAGTCACTGGCATGCATGCTGAAGAGAGAATCTGCATACCTCCATCTACATCATCCATCGATCCACAAGACCAACAAAACAAAAGCACCGAATCAGTTACATGGATCTCATGGAGATAAAAAATTAGACAGAAAGATATAAAAAGACAATCTTGCATCAGGAAATTTAAATGTCCAACATTTTAGTTGCAGAAAGCAACTTCTCTTCAGCAATTTTGCACGTTTTAAAATGAGTAGAACGACAGAAACATGTAAACAAAAGAAGCTACCTCTCTATAACGACTTAGGTAAACCTTAAGTGGATCGATGTAATCCTCAAACCCTAACGTAGCCATGGCCCACAGTAAATCATCACCATTAATCGTCTTCCTCTTCTCTCTCTGGCACTTGTCGCTTGCTCTAAAACGACAATTAACCATTAAAAAAGGAGCAAAACAATTTCGCTAATATCCCTAATCTAACGAACGATACAGAACTTAGGAAAAAATAATCACAGAAATCATACTCGCTGGTGATGAAGCTAATGAACTCTGAAACGCACTCTTGAACGGTCTCTTTCGCGTCCTTAGCGATTTTACCATTGGCAGGAAGACCTTTCTTCATGATCCGACTAATATTAGCGATCGGTAAATACCTATCCTGTTCCCGAACGTTGGAATTCGAACGAGGACTGTGGTCGCCGCTCTCGGGGCTGGCCGGTGCCTCCGTTGCCATCGCCGCCACGTAAACCCTAGGTCAGAACAATAACCACCGGTCAACGCCATGAAACATGGGAGGGGGGTAGAGAGAGAGGGGGAGAGAGAGGAGAGTGAAGGACTCGCGCGTTTGTGAATCAGTGTACGTTACCTGAGTGGAGAGTTTGTTAAAGAAGGAAAAAAAAAAAAAAGCGCGCGAGAGAATCAGAAGACTTAGAGAAGGAATCGGACGCTGGAGAAGAGAGGAGATAGGAGACGACCGAGATGAGACAATGAGGTTTATCAACACCGTTGGTTATTTTCTCCGTTTTTATATTAGTAACACGTTTCTTGTGGATCTTTCACTTATACGTCGTCGTTTGCTTGGTAACAAGAATAATAAATCTTGCTCATTGGTAATTTGACTTGGTCCAATATAAAAGCTAAGGCACATGTTCTGTTGAGTTCCTGGCTCTCACATGATATTGTGGTCCATTGTTATGATGTAGCTTTCCATTTTCTAGCTTCAATGTTTACAATCAATTAAGCATTCAGATTTGGACATGGAAGTTAGACATAAGGAATGATGTGAACCCAATTAAGAAAAAATCCTATATGAAAAGATCGAAAATTTACACAAAAAATAAATAAATAATCTGGGAAAAAATAATTAATTAATTAAGAAGAATAAAGAATTAGGTTCATTCATAAAGTATTTTCAAATATTTAAAAACTAATTATTTGATAAAATATGAAGTTCAACAAAGAACAGAGAATAAAGCACTCACTATGTTCAATATTTATACCTTAAATTATAAATATATCTTTATTAATTAAAAACATCCTCTAAAGTGAACATAAAAATGTGATTTAAATCTATAGGCGAATAATTGGAGGTCAAAAGAAAGTACAATGATACTGCATAAATCGATAAGTAGAAAGAGAGTTGCAGTAAAAAAGTGCTTATATGGTAGAAACTTTACTTTTTATTAATAACCTTCTAATAATTATTATTTTCTATTATACTCTCAATTAATAGAAAGCAAGTCCAATATATAGTCTTCTTCGTTCTTTCTTATTTTAATATAATATTTTATTTATTAAATATATATTTTTCTTATTTTAATTTAATATTTTATTATTTATAATTTTAAATTTATACGAGTAATAATATATTTTTTATGAAATAATTTATTTACTAAATCTATTTTATTTATGTTTTCTTATTTTAATTTAATATTTAATATTTATAATTTTAAATTTATATGACTAATAATATATTTTAAAATTATTTATATAACAATTAATAGTTTATTAAATTAATAAACTTTTTATCTATTTTATATCTTTTCAACCATCGCAACCATACATGTCAAATACCTATTTTGATATTTCAGAAGTTATCAAAATAACAATTTCAAACACATAAAAGACTGTTTATGCAAATTATCAACTATTACCGATCTATCGATCCAAGCCTTTTTCAACCACCACATACCGAACATACTACTCTTTAGTCCAATCATCAAAAAAAGGTAAAAACACTCCACGTGTATTTTGGTACAAGGCCAAGGCCGAAGCCTACAAGATCTAGGGCTTAGAAGCATGCGGCCACGTGTGCGGGTAGGAAGTGTCCGCGTCAGTGACACTGCCTATTTTGAAAGACCAACTATCATTTAAAACTAATGCCTAGTTTGATACTTAGTAATAAAAAAATTGGGATAAAAAAAGAGAATGAATATAAAAAATAATAATTAAAAATAAAATTACAAATTATGCGTATTTAACATAAAATATTAAGAATGAGGTTATAAAAATTAACAATTATACCACTATTTGATATCAAAGAATGGTAATAATTTTTTTTTACTTATATTTAATTAGTATATGATTTCCAACAAATGCGACTAAAAATGAAATAAATGGTTTATAAAAAAATGAACGAATTTAGAGTTTTAGTATTAAATTAGATTCCAAAGAAGCCATTCCCAGCAAACTCGTGCCTATGCTTTTCCCTTTAATAGGGAAAGCTGTAGAAAGTGGGCAGTGGGGCCAACCTCAGACTGAAACAGAAGAAACCCTTAGAAAACCAGACAAAATGGAGCTAGATCGATGTCCAAGATGAGCGTTGAACTGACCCATAATAACGCATGGTCCAAAACCCAACGTGGAAAGAGGCCCCTTGTGACCTTACGAAGGTCATAAGTGGTAACAGGATGCTACTACTGTTACTGTAGAAGTAGGTACAACAGGCTGTTCATGGTTGCTGATACAGAAGAGATAGGGTTAGGACTCCTCTTTTCAATCTTTGCGTGCTGTCCCAATGCAAAGCCGAGGAATGCGGAATTTGCATAAAGCAGAGGAAAAAGAGGGGACCCATGACAGGAAATGACTTGCGATTGATGGAGATGACCATTAGTTCGCCGTGATTCTCATGCCATCTGGGTCCAAGTTCTCCAAGCTATACACTTTAGGATGAAAACTGCAAATAACAATACTTGGAGAGAAGTGGAGGTGTACGTGTGAATCTGATTAGAAGTCAATGACTGTTTCTGTGTATGCCTAGTTGCCTAGCCCATATGTGTCTTGATTCTTGAGTTCTGGCTACTATACCTTAAATTACGTATTTACGACCTTGAAGCTTCAAGAAGAAAAGGGAAATGGGGTTAGTGATTGGTTGTTGAAGCCAAAAAGATGTCATGTAGACTTAGGAAGATGAAGTTGACAAGCTGCAGCTGAAGGTGCTGTAATTGTTGAACAAGCGAATCCTGATGATGCTGCAGTAGAGAAGAGAGGCCGTTGATTCGAGAACCCTTGGCTTTGCCATGCCCATTTTGTCAACAAATCTACTTCCATACTCTTCTCTATTGCTCTTTTCTGTGCAAAAGAATAGTTGGTGGAATTTTAGTTCTCAACATAAAAATCCAAATCTGTGCTATATTCGTGTTCAATACAGAGCTTTGGAAAACTTAATCGAATAGAATGATCATTTCTTTTTCAAGATTAAAAAAAAAGACAAGGTGTGAAAAGTAGTACAAGAGGGCATTACCTTATAGATGGGAAAGATGCTGGAACTTATACCAGTCCATGTACGAGGGTGATCTGATGCGATTGAAGGGCTATGCAGCAACTGATTATTATTAATTGTTGGTGCAAAGCTCAGAATCTGAAAAGGTACAATAAAGTGAACCAACCTAAGACCATGGCCAGTATACTTAGGTGAGCTAAAATTGAAATATCAAGGATGCTCGCTCAAAATATCAAGGTGGATCGCCTAGGAACTTAGCTAAATATCATAATTTGATTTCATTATTACCATTGGTGCCCTCCCAGAAACGTCATCCCAGCCACTTTCAAACGGAAACGTCTCTAGGCTGCTGTTCATCTTTGCACCATGATATATATCAGGTGGTGCAATCCCCAAGTTCAGATTGAGAATTTGGGTGCCATCTGCATCAAGATTAGGTTATTTGTGTAATCTAAATCCAGTTGATTAATTAAGAATTCCTGACAAAGAGCTTAGTAGTAAACCTCTGCTATTGGCCTCAGATAGAATCTCCTCTTCATAAGAGCTTGGCTTAAAGTTGGTCACTGCTTCGCTTCCATTGCAGTTGATGGCAGCTTTGTCATATGCCCTGCTAATAAACGAAAACCAACGTCCAATTGAAATTAAGCAGCTGATTAAGAAAAATGGAGACTACATTCATAAAAAGATCAAATTCAGGATCGGTAGGACCTTGCAGCCTCTATCTCAGTATCAAATAGCCCAAGATAGATATACCTGCAGGAAACAAATGAATGCCACCAAATAAAAATCATTACAACATGTATCCAACTCTCATGTTTTTAGTTCATTTTCCTACTTCATGACAAAAATGGCATATATTGGGAGTGAAACACAATATCAGGGACAAAACAGCATACAGCTTAGTAGTGAAACACAATTTTAGGGACAGCATTGTAGATGAAAATCTCAATGAGGACAAAACTAAATGTTCAGAAATTGAAAAGAGACAAATGATCAAGCCATACACATAGAGAAGAAAAATCTCACTTCTTGCCAAGAAACTGCCCCATACGAGCCTCCCATCTGCCACATTTATGCAGCGTCACTCCTCTATATTTCGAGCTTCCCCTCGAAAACCCCGTGCTCTGCCGCCGAAGATTATGCACAAATTCTTCCTTGGTAAAATTACTCATCTGAATCCAATCAGACCCAACATCCATTGATAACAAAATCAAAACAGACAAGGATTCTTACCATAGCATCTACGAAAACAAACAAAAAAGTAAAACATGAATCAAAAACTCACCTGCTTAATATCATCCTCGTAACAACTCGCATCAAAGTTGATATCTGCATCAACCCCACGAAACTTTATCGCTGCTCGATCATATGCCCTGAAACCCAAAACCCATGAAACCATCAAGTCTCCTCATGAACTAAACAACAGATTATAATCTGATGTCCTCTCATGATTACCTAGCTGCAGCAAGAGCTGTGTCAAACCCTCCTGGAATCACAAAACAACAGTAAAACAAAAAACTAGCAATCAGATACAAAGATTTAACGTTGATCTCCAATCAGTGAAGAGATAGCTAGAACTTAAAACATTTACTCTTCTATGCTTACCCAAGTACACCTGCTTCCCACAGTCCCTGCACAAAAAACGATACACGTTCAAACTTAACACCAAAAAACAACCTTCATTGATGAAATTCAAAGTACTCTACAAAAAAAGTGAAGAAGAAAGAAAATTCAAGAACTAATGATCAACTAACCATATATGCGATTCCCAGCGACCAGTTCGCCGATAAAACGTAACGCCACGATATTGTGAGCTCTTAGACCTTGGTCCACGCCGACTCTTCTTAATCTGAGGCCTCTGACCCACAATCCTCTGCTCCGCACCGCCATCGTACTCCGCCTCCTTGCACCCAAGATCTACACGCCGAGAGCTCTCCACGTCCACCGGAAAAAGCTCGATAGTCCGATCACCGACAACGCTTCCTCCAAGCTCCTTGCTCAAGATACTACAGCTGTAGCTGAAAGCTTCGGCGTTAGAACAGGAGTCCTCGTCGCCGGCAGCAGCAGCATTGACTCTGGAGGAGGAATTGAGGCTTCCGGAACTCTCCATTTGGCAGCTTAAAAGCTCGAAAAGTTTCCTCTTCCTCTCACCGGCGGTGGTGGACTCACCGGAAGAAAGCATGCTCAAGTTGAGATCCAGCATTACGACGCCGTTTAAGTCTTAGCGCCTAAAATGCCACGAAGACGAGATCATGTAGAGTGAGTTGAGAGTGTCTGGGATATAAATAAATCGCAATGTAATTAGTGAGGGATTACGGTTAATTATAGTACTAAGCACTGGGGATTAGTCTAGCCGAACAGGGAATCTAGCGTGAGCCGGCTAAATATGTACTAATTGTGATTAGTGATTAATTAGAGAGGTAAACTTAAGATTAGACCAGTTCTTTCTCTCTTAATCACAAGTTTCATGTGTCGCTTCTCAAGACATTCCTTCTTTGTTCTCTGAATACTGTTAACTTCTGAGTGTACTTTTTGTTTTTAACGTTCATCTGTCAATTTAACTTGTGATATTTCAACTTTCGACGCTTTTTAACTTTTGATGTACGTATAATCTTATTTAATTTTTAAATTGTTTAAAATTAGTTGGAAAAATTAATAAAATAATAATAATAAATTATATATAATTATTTCATTCTTTTATTTATCTTTTTATGTTGATAAATTCATAATTATTAGAATTTATAGACATTAAAAAATACTATTCCAGAGAATTATATTCGAAAAAATATAAATACACCAATAATAACTTATAAGACAAGAGGTCTAAAATTTAAAAGGGTCAATCAGTATCAGATCGCTATAAAACCAGTTAAAGATTGATTAAAATTGAAGAATTTAAAATATGATTGAAAGTGATTGTTCTTATTGATCGAAGAATTCAAAATTTAATTAAAAAGATTGTTAAATAAAAATTAATTGACTTATTTTGGTTTATAAAAACTGATTAATTTATGAAAATTAAAAAATTGAATCGAAAAATCGAAAAGTTCAAAATTTTTAGGATTAAACCGTTAGAGTCAGTTGAATTTTTTAATCGTTAAAAATACAAATTTTATTATTTTTTCAAGTTCTCTTATTATTTTATTTTTTTCTTAAATAAGATAATCTCTGTAATTTAAATATTATTTTAACACTATTTAGCATTTTTGTACTTAAATTTTATTCTCTAAATATTTTAAAATTTACTTATATAGAATAAAATGAGATTAGGACTCTATTGCTTTCATAGAACTAGAGCAGCAGTAATATTGTTGATGAAAAGGGTAAACTGAACAAGAAAGAGTGGATGTTAAGGGATTGTGACTAGACCGCACCAACTAGATTTGAGTTGTTGGGGAGACCTAAATTTGGCAACGTGTGTGAACCTGATTGGCCAAAGTTTCTAAAACCAGTGATCTTCGTACTTCTTTGTTTGTCCTAAGTTTTATGTTCCTTTTGTCATGGGTCGACCATCTCGTACTCATTGCAGTTTAAGGATTCATTTCACTAATCTATACAATCATACCATTTTAAGGATTTCGATCCCACCAATTAAGCCGTCTAATCGTTTGGCATCTTTTAACCGGCACCACACCTTTAAAGATTCCAAGACTAGTTCTTCTCATATTCTTACAAGGGTTAAATCTATAAAATTTGTAGAATGCCATTAAGTTAGATTTGATAATTTTCACTAGTATAAGGTAAAATTTGTATCTTGACATTTTGTAAAAAGTTTAATTAAAATTTTACTGTTTTTTAATACTACTTTAGTGTTTTACACTATAACTTTACTAAAATAATTCTATTTACATCATAATTTAACTACTCATGGAGTCTTAAAAATAGCAATAAATATAATAGTGCGAGTTTATTTAAATCTTTTGTGAAACATTAAAATAAAAATTACATTTTTAATTAATATTTAAAAAATCATGTTTTACATTATATTAAGTTAAAATTGCATAGTTGTTATATGATATAAACAAAATTTAGAACTCATATACTCAAACAAATTTTGGAAACAGTCTCTCAACTAGTTAGGAGTAAGGTTGTGTACTATTGGATCTCTCTAGGTTTTACGTGTCAATGGGATTTATACTAAGGCCCTGTTTGGCAAACAGTTGATTCTATCAGCTGATTTGACCAGCAGATTGCATTAGCTGCTTGTTAGAGATGTTTGGTAAAATTAGCTGCTTGTTAGAGATGTTTGGTAAAATTAGCTGTTTAGTATTAGCTGTTTATATGTAAAATGACTTATAAGG
>JAOTAY010000004.1:31485552-31501975 GCA_025629805.1 Erythroxylum baracoense
TGAATGCATGTACAAATAATTGTAATGTGTAAGATCAATAATATCGTGTATGTGTATGCCATATTATGCATAAACATAAGTTATACTTCCTAATTTCTCATTAATCTTGAATAATCACCATTTTAACCATAATTCAGGTGACATGATATTACATTAACACACAAAAGAGGCATAGTCTACCTATTTTGAATTGTCTAAGAAAATACCCGTGTGCTTCACAGGACTAGAGGAAAGCCCAAATTCACAAATGCCAAACACGATGCATTTAGACAAGTTCCTCAGTAGGCAAAATCTAGAAACAACTTGAGAAGATTCAGTAACAGTGAGGTCAACTAAACCGATTCAACTTCGAAAATTAGCTTCCTTGAAGCAAAATCCAAAGTCTCCATTGACAATGTTCAAATAACATAACACAACGAAATCAAACAACAAAAACAAAACACAAAGAAATCAACTTTATCATCGCAAAACACACCCTATGTACAGATCTACACAAATAACATCTAGATCTACCCACGAAGGATAAAAATCATAACTTTATCACAGAAACAATGGTAAAATACTTATTTTCTTTTTCCCGATTTCTCGAGAGCCAAATGTAAACGTCATAGCATACAGGAGAAAATCAATCAAAGAGATACTAAAACTTGTGACAAACTAAGATTGACAAACAAAGAGGCTAATCTCAAAAGCAAAAAACGCAGAAAGAACAAAAATTTTAGAAAACCCAACAAAATTCAAAAAACACCAGGAAAAAATGTCTTAGAAGAGGGTGGCAAATGAAAATGGCATTACAAAGCTAGAATTTTCTGCCAAGTCCACAACGGAAGATAAATTGTGAGCACCAAAAGATAAATGCATTAGTTAGAAAAAAAGAAAAGAGTAAAGATTGAGTGAAGAACGAACGAACGAATCCTACCTGGACAAAGATAGTATTAAATGGTCCAGATCAGACATGAGCTCATTCACTCACTCACTGCCATCGCCGAGTCCGTCCACTCTCTCTCTCTCTTTAACTTTTTACATTCAACCTAAAGAAGTAAATATTCATGAAACTAGAGTAAAATTCAGAAATAGAGAGACTTTCCTATTAGAGAGTAGTAACTTCATGCTAAATTTAAAATTGATGTACAATGTTATGCTTTGTAGTCTTGAAGGTTCAAAGATTAAGATGATGGCTCAACGAATCCAAAAATTCAAATCATGACTTAAACATTCTTAACTTCACTTAGCATGTTTATCTTTATTCTTGTTTTTTTTTCAGGAATATGATTATTGTCATCGACATTTCTTCATAAATCCTTGCCTTTAATGAATATCTTGAAATGGATTGCACAAGTTGAGTAGTTTTTTTCATTAAGATGAACTAAAAAACTTTCACACTTATCCAAAGACATAATGCTAAGGTACTATAGATGAGATAAAAACAAAATAATAAGAAAAAAAGATTTTGAATATGCAAAGACTATAAGATAGACTAATTTTAGGATAAATAAAGGTGAATATGCTGAGACTTGATGAGATGGACTAATTTTGGGATAAAGAAAACTTAGAGATATAAATTTTACCTTTTTTGCTAATTTACTATACAATAATTACAATTACAAAACCTCATCTTCGGCTCTTCCACAAGTCCACAACCGAATTATTATTATACTCAATTAATTATTTACCCAATATTCAAATACCATTACAATAATTTTAAGAATATGTCAATTAATTATTTACTTTAAAGTCTTTACATTCTCAGTTTTAAGGTTTTAATTTAAGTTCAAACTTTCTAACTTTCAATTCATGCATGTCATGCATTTCAATGATCAAAAAATTTAAGATAAATCTCACATGAACCAAACTACAACCAATGATCCAAACTCATTTCGTTCAACTCCATTCTAGTATCCAACTAACACAAATCACAAATCTAATTCATAATTTGATTCTAACTTCCAACCCATTCACAATCACAAATGCAATTAAGCAAAAAAAAATCATTTGAAAAGTGAAAACACAACCAAACAAATTCATAATTAGTTTTTGGGTCGAGTTGGGTTTATATCTGGTATTATTCTAGATCTGGCAACTGCAGATGTGTGGAGGACGAGAGGAGGGCAGTTGATGATAGAGGTGTAGAGGAGGTTTAGTGGTGGCAGGGTGGTCCTTGTGGAGGAGGGCTCAAGCCTGATGGAGGAGGTTCAGTGGTGGTGGGATCGCATGGTGGTGGAGGAAGATAACAGTCATGTGGTGCTGTGGTTCGTGGTTGTCTTGTCGTCAGAGAGGGAGAAGCACCGTCAGAGATGGAGAGGAGAACGAGAGAGAGAAAATGGAGACGAGAGTGTGAAATAGTGAGAGAGAATGGAGGTGAGTCTAAGAGAGAGATAGAGAGAAAACAAAGTAAAATAACAGAGTGTGCAGATGGGGTGGGGGTTTGGGTAATTTTTTTTATTTTTGCCAAATAATCCCTCATTTTTTTAAAACTTACGGGACCGATCGATATACAGTCGATATTTTGAAAATTGACGACACTAAATGAAAACTCTTGGTACTAATTGGTATGGAATGGTATTCTAATCACTGATCTCAACCCCACGCCTTTAATTGGATGTTGTTGTTATACTAAACACTGGTCTCAACCCCACGCCTTTCATTGGATGTTGTTATTGTTTATGTAAACTAATATAATCTATTTAATATATTAACTAAGTTTATATTTTATGGAGGTAAGTATAATTTTGTATAAAAGTATTTAACAAAAATAACGGTTGCGACATATTATTATAGCTTAAAATTATTATTATTATTTATAATCACATATTATATATTTTTTGTTCTATATGTAGATTAATAATAAATAAAATGAATAATTTGAAAAACAATTTAACTAACAATTATCTTAAAGGTAGAACATATCTTTTTTATGCATGAATTAGTCTTACTTTATACATATAATTTTATCCATACAAAATAACAATTTTACCTAAAATTCTCATATCAAAATTTTTATAAACAAATACAATAAAAGAATAATTTTAAATATTAATATTTAATTAATTGAAATTACTATTAATTAAATGTAAGAATATTAATAAATAGATACTTTAAATTGCATTAAATTGAAGTGGAGTTTTATTTAAATAAATAATTCAAAATTGGGCAATGAAAGGACTGATTGAGAAAGAAAAAGAGGCTTCCTTGAAGTAAAGTACACTAATATAAAAAGATAAAAGATGTCAATCCATGGCTTTCATATTCCAAGAGCTAAAGACATTGACACAATCGACTTAGCTCTATCTCGGAGCACATCAATATCATACAAAGCAAGCATATAAATATACCCAAATGAAATCCACGCCTAATTTGTGAGTGATTAGGGCAGAGTAATTCTAACCCTTCAAGTATATGACATTTTGATGTAATGATCACCAAGAAAATGGAACACATGACCACAGTTTCTTTGAAGTAGACATGTTTTGTGAAATTGAGACATGCTCTTTATAGTGGTCGGAAGAAGTATGATGAAAGGTCCAAGTCAAAGGATCCAAATAGAAAAGGTTCATATGAAAATTGGAAAGATAGCCGGAATGCAATCAACCACAGGATTGAGGATTGAGAAACCAATGAACTGGGCTCAATAGTTATTATAACGTCAGTGTGAAAGATCCACATATCAAAGAAGAACAAAGCATAATCAGTGAAAGATCCACACATCAAAACAAGCCATTGTTAGAACTGAGGAACCAATCTGATTGATTTCTCCAAAACACAAGACCCAAGTATTACAGCATTTAATTATGGTTCTAATCTTAAAATAAACTCTTTGGTCTAACAAAACGCCAAAACCGTGTAGGAAAGGGATTTCCAACTCTACATTTTCATCATTCTGCTCATTTCCTTCCCACTCATTCTCTTTCGTGTCCAAAACCAAAACTAATGAAAAGTTGACAATTGAATAAAACGATACAATAAACACTTCAGAATCACTGAGATACGCCCAACCACTTTGAGAAGTTCTCAAATTCAGTGTAATCACCATCTGAGATCATAGTTTGGTACCATGCTTTTCCTGCTGCCTTAACTGCTGCTGCTTCCTCCTGAAAAGTTAAGGAAGAACAAGGATGCATTGAACATAGTTCAACAAAAGTCAATAAACAAAAATTCACACTTACACTGATCATGACTTAAGCTATTATACAACAAGTAAACCCAAGAGGGTAGAAGACTCCACAAAAATTGGACCTCAATGTCACATATGAGCAGGCAGATTTTGATGAAACATGAATGACACATAAAAAATATTCATAGTGAGAAAATGCAGTTTGTTAAACGCATGAAAAACATAAGTAATAAACCAGATCATCAGTCATTCTCGTACTTGGAATTTAAGAACCATGACTCATACAAGTACAAAAAATGAGAGCCAGAAC
Organism: Erythroxylum baracoense; assembly: GCA_025629805.1. Lineage (NCBI taxonomy): Eukaryota > Viridiplantae > Streptophyta > Magnoliopsida > Malpighiales > Erythroxylaceae > Erythroxylum > Erythroxylum baracoense. The sequence continues at coordinate 31,489,974 of JAOTAY010000004.1, forward strand.
CCATATTAAACCAAATCCTACGTCCGTCAAGCAATTGCAGACACAAAAATCACATTCAACTTACAAAGACATGTTCTTCATGGAACTAGAATCCAAAAACACATAGGACAACAACAAGGAGCAACATAAATTTATTCAAAACATCGTATGATAGCAGGTTCAAAGTAATGGGACAACATCTAAAACCAAATCTAAGCCAAAACACAACAGCCCATCAACGGACAGAACATTGATAATATGATTAATCAAAAGAATCTTAAGAGACAGCAAAATCAGCAAGCTTTAACTGATATAATCTCAGACATTATTAAATCAATAAGCAAAAAGAGAAAAGGAATAAACAATATACCTTAGTGATAGGCTTTCTCTTCTTGTCAAGCTTTTCCTTCTTGGCCTTAACGCGCTCAGCCTCAGCCAAAAGTGCCATCCTCCTAGCAGTTTTAGCATAAGGATTCAACTTCAGCATCACATTCAAGTTCTTCAGTGGATTCTTCTTGAGTGGTGCCCTCTTAACCTCCTTCTTAATAGGCCTAACCACAGACTGGATCTCATCAGAGTTTATAATCCTTGACAAGTCAGCATTCACCATCTTAGCTCTAGGCAACACATAACCCTTTTTCTTCTCAGAAACCTTATCGAAGGATCCATAGATGGAATCAAGCTTCTCGAACGCCGACTTTGTCCAGATCACGAACCGCCCCAAGTGCCCTCCCGGAGCCAACTTCAAAAGATTGAGCCTGTCCACGTTGGCCACTTCCACTCCTGGAATGTTCCTAAAGGCCTTCACCAGCTTAGCCCCTTCGGTTCCGTACACAATCAGAGGACCTTTGCGAGAGATATAGCGGCGGTTTCTCATCTTACCCTTACCAGGACGGATAGCGTGGCTGTCCTTCGCCTTCTCGGCGTCCGCGTAGGCGCCTACGTCCTTCAGCACCTTGATCGCGGCGGAGGTCTTCTCGACGCCCTCGGCGCTGTCGTTAATCACCAGGGGCAATTCGGCAACGGACTCGATTCTGTGCCCTCGAGCCATCACCAGGGAGGGGATTGCAGAGGCCGCGATGGCGGAGGCCACGGCGTAGCGCTTCTGGTTGACGTTAATCTTGCGGTGCCAACGGCGCCAGATCTTGGTCGGAGCAAACATGCGGCCGCCGCGGCACATGTTTCCGAAAGCACCCTGGCCAGCACGATGAGTACCGCCGCCGGGGACACGGGGGATACGAGAGACGGCTCTGCCGGTTCCCCAGGACTCGGCTGAAGTCTGGTGGCCCGCGCGCTTGGAGACGGCGTAGGGTTGGCGGCTGTTCTTGGAGATGTTTGAGTGGACGAAGTTGACGATGTCTGGTCGGATTGAAGCCTTCATGACGTCGGGAAGGGCGACGGTGACGGTAGAGTCAGTCGCCATATCGTTCAGCGCCGGAAGTGACTGGACGGTCACAAGAGGGCGAGCAGCGGCTGCCATCGGTCTCGGTGGGTTTGAGAGACAAGTAACGCTTTTGAGTGTTGGCAAAGAAAATGTTCCGAACTTATATATACTAGCATTCTAGGGTTCATTTTATGAGGGGGTATGTTTGGCCACTCGAATTAGTCTATTCTTCGTCCAGATCAGAACGTATTCTGATTCGTAACGATTAGAAAAGGAAATAGAACGTCGGACGTCGTCGTTTATGATTTGAACACACTGAAACTAACCCTGTTACTGAAGCGCTCAATAGAAGCTCTACGGTGTCGTTTAATGAGTTCCGAATATATATATATATATATACCCTTGATTTGCCACATCTACGCAGCGTCAACGAAACCCTAAATCCCAAGTCAGTAGTTAGCGGCCAAGTCTGCACTTACTAAACGCTCAACTCGACAGGAAGGAGAAGCTCGTTGAAGTATCACTTGCAAACAAAATGGCGGCGTAAGTTTCTCGGAACTAATACTTTGCAATCAAAATGGTAGTGTAAGAATAAGATAGATGCTTGATTGTTGTTAGTTTTTAATTGTTTTGCTTAGTTAATGTGTTAAATTCTAAGGCATAATGGCATTGATTGAAATATTGAGATGAGGCGGATTGTGTGCAGAGAAGAAGGTGCAGTCACTGTCGAGACAGGTGCTCAGGCTCTGGGTGAGCCCATGGACTTAATGACGGCATTGCAGCTTGTTCTGAGAAAATCTCTGGCTCACGGAGGTCTTTGCAAGGGCCTTCATGAAGGTGCTAAAGTGATTGAGAAGCATGCTGCACAGTTGTGTGTTTTGGCCGAGGATTGCAATCAGCCTGACTACATCAAACTGGTTAAAGGACTATGTGCTGATCATGGTGTAAGCCTGTTGACAGTTCCTAGTGCCAAGACCCTTGGCGAATGGGCTGGTGTAAGTTAGCCGAAGCTTTTCTGTTTATAACTCCCAATTGTTGACCCAAATTTGTTGTCTAATCGTATTGCTTGGCACTTTGATGTAGTTATGTAAAATTGACTCTGAGGGCAAGGCAAGGAAGGTTGTTGGTTGCTCTTGCGTAGTTGTGAAGGTATGGGTTGTATTACTACATCCTGGAAGTTCATTATTTGTGTTGCCTTGTTTTCTCACTTCCATTCCACTTGAGTTTGCAGGACTTTGGAGAGGAGAGTGAGGGCCTTAATGTTGTTCAGCAACACATTAAATCTCACTAAGTAGCAGAGAAGGAGATTATATCAAGTCTTCATGGTGGAGGAGGAGGAGGAGGAGGAGGGGGCCTTTGCTTTGCTCCCTTTGATCTCATCAAATGTGATTTTTAGTTTGTTTGTCTTGCCGGTAAGATTAAATAATTGAGTTATATATCAGGATATACTTTAAATTGTAGACCCGTTTGGAGTTTCACTGTTGTGGACCCTCTGAAACATTTTGGGATTGAATCGATTGCTTTTGGATGTTTCCAACCGAGAGCCAGTAGTAATGAACTTGTGATTATGTTATTCTTTTCTTTTCGCATAGAATTGCATTACACAATATATGTTACAAACAGATCTTCTATCGGCAGTACCAAGCAGAAGTTATGTCAAGGCTAACCGTTCGAACATGGAATCAGTAATCATTATTATGTAGCAAAAAATGAAAGCTAATAACATCTCATACAATGTTACGATTAATGGTTTACAAGGCGTCTGTTTCTCTCAGGGATCCGCGGCTTCCCATATTTCGTGTAATCACTTCAGTCGACTATTTTGCTAGAAACTCACAAAATTTGACAAGACTTGATGTGTAGTTTCTCCTGCGATAAAATCAACAAAAGATTAGAAAACTTTAGTTTTAAGCTAATGTTCACAACTGCTTGAAGTAAAAAACCATCTCAATCTGTAAACGATTACATGAGAAACATTATCTTAAAGAGGCACTAGATTTCTCAAATTACGAATGAAATGTTAGTTTCCTTAGCGGATAGGGCATAGGACCTGAAACAAACTTGGTTAATGATAGTTTAGCATAAGGCTTGGTACTCGTTAGTGTGAAGATTGTGTATTATAGGATGTCCTACAAACATTATCAACTAGTTCGGACTAAAGGAAAGCCAAAGAGCCAGAGCTCCAAAATAAGAGTCTAATCGTCAGATAACGGTAGGAAGTGTATAGGATGGCACATAATGGGAAAGTAAAGAACATAACAGGTCAAGCATATGCCTGCTCAAATTAAGAGTGACTTTCTTTCACTCTGAATGCCAATTTTAAGAGTAAGGTATTAACCTTTGTTCAAAGAACCATTTGCCTTGAATTATTGCCCAAACTAACTTAAAAATTCTAAGAAGCTTCCCCTCGTCCCAATTAGAACAAGGAATAGAAACGTTTTCACCTAAATGCCATAGGAACAGAAGCTGTATTGAGCTCAAAAGAACCCTCATATTAACCAGATTAATTGCAGATTACTTTGAAATGGACACTAGTACTAAATGCAATTATATGACATACAGCCATACAAATAGAGTGCATGTTAGATATGCCACCATTGCCACCAAGACAAGGAGCTCTATTCCATGCGTTCATTGATTTAGTTTCAGTAATTATATATGATGGAAGAGAGGAGACCTCCATGTACCTGAGAGCTCTAAACTTCTTAGTTGCCAAAGCCAAACAATTTGAGATCTGTACTCATTCGTTTCTTCCACAAACTATAACCTCCTATCCCTTTTTCACACAATACACACAAACTGTCAAATAATGACGGAAGCAAATATTAGTTACCTTAAGCATTGACCTCAATCATCATCATCCGAGCTTCCATCATCAGAACTATAATCACTACTATCATCATCCTGATCCAGAATGTCAATCTGCACATGCCGAACTTGAATCGTCTCTGGTGGCTTATGCCCAGCAGGCGGCTGCAAACGTTGATCCAAAACCCTAGGCGCAGGCAGAGACTCCAATGGTGGCAATGGGTCTCCGGGCTTCCATCCCGGCGGTGGAGGTGGCAAGTCTGTAGGCAGCTCCACTGGCATCCCTGGCTTCCACCCCGACGGGACCGTGATGTTCGGAGGAAGTAAGCCCTGAATTGCCGCAAAATTCAGAGGATTGGCCTCCGTTGCCACCGCTGGAAGTGGAGGCGGGAGCTCAATGATCGGTTCAATTGTTTTCTCTTTAGTTTCAGTTGTTTTAGGTAAACCAATATCAAGGTCTGCAAAATTGTACAGCTGCGAGGCACGCATTTGCTCGTCTTGTGGAGCGGGCGGTAGTGCTCCGCGAAGCGGCGCTTGTCCGGCGCCGAACTCCGGCGGAGCGAACGTGGTATAGCTTATGCGGTGAGCGTACGACAATATGTCAGATAACTTAAGTTGTGAAGCAACCGTCGTGTCGGTAGCTTCAGTATCACTAGCCGACAGCGTCTTGGCTCGTTTGGGGCGTCGGTAATCAGAGTAATCGTCGACGAGCATGTCGAGGACGCGCTCGGCTTCCTTGAGTTTGTTGGCGAAATTGAGGAGAGACGAGTCTTTGGATTTAATTTCTCGTGAGATTTTATGTTTCGCATCTTGGAGATCTAGAATCTCTTGGAGCTCCGCCACAGCCTCAAAGAGTTGTGATTGCAAGGAAGTGAAGATGGCAAGGACTTCCTTGGTGGAAGTCGGCGACGAGTCGAGCGGCGGTGGCGGCGCTGCGGAGGAGGAGAGGAAGGTAGGAAGAGAGCCGCGAAAGGCAGACAGCCAGTGAGATCGGTTTGAGGAGACGTCAAAGAGTTTCGATGCTAAGGAAGCCATTTGGAGGAGTAGAGACTGAGCTCTAAGGAACGGTGGGAGAAGAGGGAGTAGAGCGGAGGATGTGGCGGAGGTCGGAGGGTGAGGGGTAGTAGTTGAGGTGGTGGTGGCGGTGCTGCTGTGGTGCTGTTGAGAGGAAGGGAATCTCGGAGGAGTAGGGTTTTGGAGGGATGGTGAATTAGGGTTTGTTAACCCTAATCTCGCCGGAGATTGTACGATTTGGTGTTGAAGCATTTTTCCCTCGAATGCTCGCTCTGTCTCTGATCACTGATCTGCTCGGTCCGTACTTGATGTCTTATTCCTCATATCAAAAGAAAACGGCAACGTCCGGCATAAGTCCGGCCCAAAATGGCAATGAGCTGTGACAAGTTTTTAAAAATATAGAATAATTTATTTTTTAATTAGGTACGATGTCGTTTTTATTCAAAATAATTCAACTTCAGGTCAACTTAGAATTGCCATCCCTCCGCCCTGTATTTACTGTTTTAACACTTGATCATGCCTTGGGTTTAACAGAGATAACTGGAGTTTAAAATTTTTAACCAATCTTTTTTAATAATACTAAATTTTTTAATAAATTTTAAATTTTAATAAGTAATGAGTAATGACCTCTTCATTTTAATAGAATCAAATGTATTAGACTGTATTTTTTCTAACTTATTTAAAAAACAATAGAATGGGTTTTTTTTTTGTTTCTATTTTTTAAATGAGTATGATCAACTAAATATATATTATCAATAAAATTATGAAAATTTTAATTTAATAATGTATATTTAATTAACTAAAATTGATTATTAATATAAACTATGAATAATTTAATTTTGCTTAATATTTTATTTAATTTAATAAATTATTAATAAATATAATTAAAATTAAAATATCTTCAAAATATACAAATTTCAAATAAATGATTTGATAATTAAAATATATTTAAGACAAATATTATTTTGTAAATAAAAAGTTTAATTTTAAACTATTTATTTAATAAAATAAAAAATAATTTTTACATTATTTATTTAATAAATAAAATATTTTTATTAATAGTATATTAACAAATATTATATAATAGATTAAAATAAATTTATTTAATTAAAAATAATTTATCCTTAACTTTCATCTAATATATAATTATTATCAGTGACTAAAATATAAATATATAGACGTTAACAACTAAATAACTTTTTGAACAGAAAATTAAAACTAAAACTAAAAATAAAAATTATAACAGAAAAATAAAATTGAAATTAAGAGGAAGAGAGACAGAAAACTTAATGTTGAATTTTTAAAAATTTTGTTAAAAAATATTTCGTACATATTTTTTTAAAAAAGAACACTCCATTAACTTATCATATTTAGATGGTACAACAATTAGGCAAAGAAATTGGAATGGTGATGATACAAAGAAGTGATTATGGTACATGATATTGCCTACACTCCCAAGCTTGAAGAAGGATTCTTATTTCCCTATTATAAGATTTCTGTAAGTTAAAATGGCTAGCAAGACCAGAAAAATAAAAGAAAACCATTGCCCTGAAACTCTCGAGTTGCATTTCCTTAACGAAGTCAGACAGCCATCAAACAGACCTTAAAAATATAAACACTTGTTTGGTCGGCCGCTAAATGACTTGACTTCACCAGATCAGCTAAACACAATCTTTCTTCCACCATTTCTTACAGTTTCATTTGACTCTGTTTCTCTAGATAATTTCCTGCAATAAACACCAAATTCATACAGTTAAGCCTGGATGGTTAAGGAATTTGGGAACAAACAGAAAGATAATGGAAGGCACTTACAAGTTGCCATACAGCAAATACCGAAAAATTTAGGCAGCTACTTTCCTGGAGTTGATGTCATTGGATGACAGGAATTTCCTCTGAATAAATTAAGCAGATCAGCTACCAAATAGTTACAGAGAACGTTATGTGGTTGTAAGGAGGAGCGCTTTTCAAGTGAAAATCATAAGGCATTACATTTTGTACTCTGTTAATGACAAAACTGGTTAAATAGAAAAAGAAAGACATTTAAGCTTGAAGTTTCAGGCAGGTAGCAGAGACTTCAAATGAAAAATCAAGTGTTATGGATGGCCAATGGTTCTCCTGGCAATCCCATTCCAGGATGGTCCATATGCTATACGAAAGTACAACCTCCAATTATGGTATCGATTGCAGTTGCTTCATTATGTTCATATTCACATGCAAGATTCTTTCATTTTTCTCAAGCAAGCAATGCATGTGCCAACACCAACATAGTTGTGTGATGTTTTCCTAACACACCAAGTTGAATGCGTGTCTACGCATGACATGTTATAAAAATCAGATTCATAAACCAAATCAGTACTTACGATCTGCTCAAAATGAGGGCTAGACAAGTTAACACTAAGGTTCTTCATCAATAACAAAACCTGCAGTCACCAAAAGGGATTGTAAGAGAGCGCATTTGTAATTCAAAACCGGGGAAAAATAATGTAGTTTGCATTCTTGGATTCAGTAGAATTCAACTATACTAAATAAATCCTAAAAAACCAGTTTGACTGTTCCGGTTTCTTCAATACAGTAAAGTACTCATCTTTGCACTTCATTACAAGGAAGTTACATGATTAGTGCGTAAGGAAAGAAGTTTCTAAAGACTTGTATAGCTTACAGTTTCATAATTTATGGGATCCATTTCCTTCAGCTTTTTCACGTGACCTTTGGTGTCCGGATCAAAGACACTCCCAATGAAACTATACACCTCAGCAAAATCTGGAAGACCTGGAGAACAAAAGCATAACATCAAAGCAAGCTCTTTGCTCTCGTTTTTGGTGGTTACAGAAGAACAAGAGCAGTCTATAAATACCATGAAGAATAGGAGCTTGTTTCCCCCGCTTTGGCATCTCAGTGCTTGGTGTTCTGCTTGCTGTCTCAAGGGCACCAACACTACTGTTACTTAATCTTGCCAACGCCTTTGACCCAATATCAGCTGAATCAGTAATGTTTTATGCCATGAGAAGTGCAGGAAGTTCCCTCAAGTAAACACACTTGCAATAAAATTAGAAAGAGAAACAGAACATAAGAGTATACCCACCTTCAGTTCCTTCTAGAGTTGGAAATTCATCTTGTGAGGACATAATTTTACTGGTCTCAGAATTCATTACCACAGAGGTGTCGTCCCAAGGTGCATATCCCGGTACCAGGGCATTCGCAGAGGAATAATAAGCCATGGGTGCAGGCAATGACCCTAGAACTGTAATATGAGCACAATCTAAGTCAAATCGACAACTGAATTTCTACACATTAGTAAATAGATTTTTCACAAACCATTTTTTGATGCTTTTTGAGGGTAAGGGTGAGCAGCTTTGCGCTTAGGGCGAGGTGGTGGCACATGTGTAATAGCCCCATTCTTTTGGACCTTCAAAAAGTATTTCTGTGCATGACTCCGGATCTGCAGAAGCAAGGCATCAGCAAAAATCCAAAACACAGGACTGAAAATAGGATATCGACCCAGAAAACTAATACAGAATATAAACCTGAATCACCGTCTTTGAACCCACAAAATCTTCAATCTTTTTCCAGTCACGATCAAACCTGAATTTAACAAAAAGTGGTTTCAAGGGGCATTAAACACAGATTTTGCCTCCAAAGAGCTTCTTTAAGGATCCTCAATTTACTCATAGCAAACACGAGCAATAACTATATGGATCCATCAAGTCTCCAAACTAGACACTCAGTCACATATTCTAATCGAAATCACTGCAAAGACACTCAGTCGCATATTCTAATCGAAATCACTGCAACTGAAATCTGACTAAGGAATCAAACAACCAAGGACAAATCTAACCCAGGACCAAAAACAACCACAGCAAGGTCTTGCACGAAACAATTATTACTAACGTTCCAAAAGTAAATGAAACGCACAGTTGAAGAGCTTCTAGGAACTTGTCGTGTTCTTCTTCGGTCCAGCTCTCGCGACACTTCGTTATGGTGTAGGGCTTCCTCACCTTTTTAGCTGACCCATCAAAGTTGCTAGGTGTAGTAGTAGCCGAAGCAGGGGTCGTCGTCGACGGCGGAGCACCGGGGTTCGCGGGAGAAGAGGAACTAACGTTCATTTCAAAAGTCTAACGAACCACCCAATCCAATAACATTTGCATAGAGAAAGATAGTGGGGTGTCGTGCACGTCAAATCCTTTACATTAAATCTCATCCGTGTATCTAATAAAAAATAATAAGAATACAATAATTAGAACCAGAAGGCCTGTGATAGTGTGATCCCGTATTGTGTGAACCAGAAACAGAACAAAGTCGTGAGCTTTGTCTTTGTGTCTTTGTCTCTGGTCATCGTAGACCTTTCAATTAATCGTCGGCGCTCATTAATCGTCCGAATCTTCTTTATCACGCACCTTCAACAAATTCGATTTTAGTACGACGATGTCAAAGATTAAATGAAATTAAATAATTAAAAACTTTATAAATTTAAAATTTAATTAAAAAAGAAATATTAATTAATTTTAGTTTATAAAAATTAATTAATTTACGATCGATTAATTAATAAACTGATCGATTTTTAACAACAAATATTATTAAACTAAATAAAATCAAAAAAAATTAAAAACCGAACTAAAACGTTGACTAGTTCAAAATTTTAACCGTTAATTATAATTTTTTTAAAAAACAAATATCTTTATAATTAATTAAGTGAGAAATTTTTTTTAAATTTAAGTATAATTTAGTTGAGTGCAAAATATTTTCTATGTTAAGAAAAAAATGATATATAAATTAAAAGAGGAATTATGTGTTAAGATAATTATAACACATTTATTATTAGCGAGCGAGAGGGAAGGTTGTTTGCGGAAGAACATGCAACGTCGTCGTTTAATATCGCCGCCGACGTTCTGAATCGCCAAAAATAGCAAAGACGATTAATCGCAAGACGTAACAGAAAGTGGGACCAGGGGTGGGGCTCAGAGAGCGACACGTGCTTTCATTTAATCCACTTAATCCTCAGACACACTAACGGCCTGTCGTTGTAATTTGTGCTAGTCACCAATGGAAGTTGGTGGTCAGCATTGGAGCCCTGCTGCTTCAGGTACCTTCTCATGTAGCAAACCCCAGTAAACTCCAGTGGTGAGCAGCGCACCCTAAACAAGGGGTCCTACTTAGTAATCAAAAAAATGAAAAAAACACATTTCTTTCTCTTTTCTCTCATTGGCTAACCGACACGTGGTGGCCTCTTCTCCACTTTGTGACGACAGTCATTGAATTACAGGAAATGTTACGAATGACGTAACGAAACTGCCATTAAATTGAATTTTGGTAGTACTAATTAATATCGAGGATTATTTTAAGTAATTTTTTTAAATTTATAAAATAATTTTTAAAATTTTTTAAAATTATAGAATAATCTTTTATTATTATCATCCTAATAGAAATTTAAAATAACAACAATTTATTTATTTTTCTTAATATTATTTTCATATATTCTACATATAAATAATAACTACATTAAAATATCAAATAAAAAGAATAATTATTATCAATAATAAAATATCATTTCTATCTTTAATATTTAATATTTAATAATAATAAATATATATTTTATCTTAATATGTAATTGTTAATAATAATAAAATATTGTTATATTTATGTTAACATTTTAAAAAAATACAAAAATTTGAGGCCTCTTAAATTTCATTTTAACATGTTTTTAATAATTCTTTGTAGAAAAAGTATAACTATTATTCACTATATGAATTTAAATATTATATTATTAATAATAAAAAGAGAAGAAGAAGAAGAAGAGAGAGAGAGAGAGAGAGTGTGAGAGAAAAAATAAAAAGATGAAGAATTTGGGTCATTTTCATCTTTTGCAAAAATGCTCCTGATTTTTTTAAATTTTTGGTACTGATCAATACATGGTCGTTATTGCAAATATTGACGAAATAGGCTAGTATTTAAACTCAATACCAAACATCTTATTTTGTACCGTCTTTTGACTAGTACAATACATACTACCCGATTCTAACCGTTACAGTAGAAAATTTGTTACAATGATTACAGGTCAACCTGCTGACCATGACCAAACATTAGATGTTTGTTCATTTTAGGTAAACTAGTGAGGTGGGTCCACCAAAAGATAACATGTGTCATTTTCTAGAACAATGGCCATTTTTTAACTTTAATCAATACTTGTAAAAAATAATTAGGGTTAATTCTAAAAAAAGTTCAATTTTGCCAAAATTTTAAAAGTAACACTAAAAGACTTGAATTTTCAATTTTTTACAAAAAAAATCCGGTGTTAAAATTTTTGTTAGCATTATTGATATAATATGTTATGTCAAATTTTAATATTTGTCACGGGAATGTCATGTGAAATAATGATGTCAAGTATGTGTTGGTTTATGTCCTACAATCAATCACTTTGGTTGTAGTTTAGTGATAAATTATTTAAAGGCATTATTTATCTTATACATGTTTAGATTTATATGATAAAATCCATGGAATAATTGTACATTGCAAATGAAATTATTATGAGATTTATATTACATTTATGTATTATTCCTAAATGTTCCTAATCATTGTTCTATTAAGATTGGACATTAATAGAACATAAAAAGACTAGCACACGTTTGTTTTTTCCTTATGAAAGAAGTAGTCGATCTCATAGACTAAAGTATAGAGATACTTAAACAAACGTGTGGGTGCATGCTAGAGAACAAGTTCAGTGAACAGACCCAATATGAGAAATTCATTTGGAACATTACTTGTATGTTTATGGAATTCTCATTGTGATGATTGTATAAGTGATCCTTTGACTTGAGGTCAT
>JAOTAY010000004.1:31502075-31518685 GCA_025629805.1 Erythroxylum baracoense
GATCAAGCTTCGAAATAAGGTACGAATTAAGTTTCCGCTTTATTATTATTTGTGTTAATCATTTTATAGAATTAAATAGATCTTGATTTTTGGGAAATCAAACGTTGAGAAAAAGTTTTGTGATTATTCCGCTGCGGTCGAGATTAAATCCATACCCGGTTTCCCAATAGTATGATATTTGTTATTTAATAAAAAATTAAATTATTGAAAAATTAATTAACCTAAAGAGTTTTGAGAGAGGTAAGCTTTATTACTTTTCTCTTTGGAAACTTTCCAATTACAAAATTTGGCATCCTAATGACAATTTTGCAATACAAGCAAATGTGGCTAGTATGAATAGCTTGTGTTCAAAGAAGCAATATATTACATTTCTCAGTTGGAATCAGTCAAGCCCATGAACTCGAAAGATTTTCATAGATTTTGCCACACAGAAATATATAAAGCCTTTTATCATTCTTTATCTGCTCCTTATTTCTAAATAGTATTAAAACCTACTTTATAAATGGAGTCAAAAATTTGGGGGCCTTTTATCTGTGCATTTTGGGTTCTTAATATGCTCCAAAAATATCTTGTCATATACCAAATTGTTCCCCTGTTCAAGTAAATTGCAACAGTACAAAGAATGTCATCATACGCCTCCGCACATGCCCTTACGCATCGTTAGAAGTCATTGAGCTCAACAAACCCTAGTTGCAGCTACTTAGAGGAAGAAGACAATCTAAACAACGCTGTTTAGCTTTCAAGCAAAACGACACCATTTAGTCCTAAAAGGACAACGAACTGTGTAGCCATGTCAGTACACTTCAATTGCCATGTCATCATGTTCCCAGTCATTTACCACATCACCGAGCATCTTAGTCAGTGCCACATTAGCACATAAGTGGCACATTATTGTTTTGATGTGTCATAGTCTTATTTGTCCACATGTTGCTGTCTACTTTGTCCATATGTTAGCATCAACTCTCTCTTAGTTCAGTTCAAACTCACCAGTTTAGTTTGATCCAAAATGAGTTCACCAACACTTTGCCTGCCTACTTTAACCAAATTTCTTTCAGTTTCTTTGCAAACCAAACTGGTTCCTAAGATTTTTCAACATTTTGAATTCAATTTTATGGTCAGAATTATCAAATTTCATCTCCATAAGCATGTTTTCTTCTCTTTTACTATCTTCCTTCACTATGGATGCCTTAAACTTCCCCCATACATTCGCAACGCTATTAATATCATCTTTGATGGTTCTAATTATGATATTTGGGCTAAGGAAGTGTGTAGCTTTCTTAAGGGAAGGCTATTCTAGCGTATTGTTACTGAAGAAATACTCAAACCTACCTAAAAGAAAGACAAAGACATTGATGTATTCACAAAATGGTTGGTAGCCTAGGATAGAATTAATCATTAAATCTTAACATGGTTTCAGAATGTATGTGATAAAGCCATTAAACTCGACTTTCAACATTTTGTCACAACCTAGCAAGTATGGAATGTTTTGAAAAATTGTTACTCTATATCTAATGATGTCCATTGATTTTAATTGTATAAAAGACTCCATTGCATGCAAAATAACATGGATAGATAATACATAATTGCGACTCTGAATTGCAAGAACGTTGGGATTAACTAGTACTTGGCAATCTTTCCTGTCTTAGTTATAATATTGTTGCAATTTAGCAAACTTCGTGATGGTCAACATATATGGCATTTTTAATGACTCTCAAGGATGAATTTGAACTTATTTACAACTCTTTTCTTCATATTGGGACTCTACCCAATCTCGACATTGTAACTAAAGAGCTCATCTGGAAAGAAAGTTGCCTTAATACATTCCGCATGGAAAAATCTATTCCATCTACTAATTTTGTTCTTTCAACTCATACCTCTTCTCAAACTTCTCATAACTCGAGTAAGAAGTTCTATAAGGGATGTTGAAGCTACTACAAAAAGCCTAGTTATCACATCTTTAAATGTAGGAAACAACTTAAACAGACCTCTAGATAAGTTAATTCCTCTAAGCCACTTCAACTTGCTTCCAATACTGTTATTACCACTGAGGGCCCAACAAAGAGTAACTCTTTTAAATTCTCTTTAAAGGATCTTCATCCCTTTTTTTCATTAGCTACAACCAGATTGGTATTATATCCTCTTCTGCCATAACTGTCATATTAGGTACCTCAACTTACTAGTATCTTAATTATACTTGTTGTAATCATATGAACTCTAATTCTTCCATTCTTGAATCTTTAACAACACCCACCCGTTCCATACATTATTGATACAGCTGATAACTTTACTATGTATGTACACATATAAGTACTGTTCACACATCCAAATTACTTTTATATGAAACCTTTCTTGGACCCAAACTCTCATTGAATCTTATTTCTATTAAACAATTATGTGACCTTGGTGTTAACTTATCCTTTTTGAGTTGTGGTTAAATTGTGCATGATTTATAGGCAAGCACGATCCTTGGGAGAGGGCGTAAGGTTAGACGATTATTTAAGCTTACTTCCCTGAATCTTCCCTCAAAGTTTATTATTGGTGTTGTCATTTCTCATATAAGGCACTGTCGCTTAGGCCATCTTTCTACTTCTATATTAGGATCTTTAATCTTTAATGATACTCTATGTCATATTAAGATTGATCATTTTGATTGTGTCTCTTATCAACTATCTAAAAGTTATACCTTACCTTTTTCTTTTAATGATTTTATTTCTTTAGCTCCTTTTGATCTAATTCACTCTAATATTTAGGGCCTTGCACCTTATGAAACTATAAGTGACATAAGATATTATGTGATATTTTTCGATGATTTTTCTTGATATACCTATATTTATCTAATGCGACATAGATCTAAACTATTCTCCATTTACTTTCGTTTTGCTAATATGATTCAAACTCAATTTTCTTGCAAGATTAAAATATTTTGCAATGATAATGCCATGGAATATAAAGATACAACTTAACTAATTACCTTTGGGGTGAAGCAACCTTTACTATTGTATGTAATATCAATCACATTCCTTCTCTTACCATAGGTAATATCTCTCCCTATGAGTACTTATTCAATCATGCTCCTAACTATCAGTCTCTTAAAGTTTTCATATGTGCTTGTTTTATTCTTTTACAACCTCATAAGCACATCAAACTAGAACCAAGAGCACGTTTATGCTATTTTTTGTGATATGACATAAAGCACAAAGGATTTGATGTTAGGATCCCCTATCTTAAGGACTTCAAATCTCTAGACATCTCTCCTTTTAGAAACATAAAATGTTTTCCACACTATTAAAATTCTAAGTCAACAAACCCTCATAACATTTATTTTAAATCCTACCATATCTTTGTTTCCTATTATTTCTTATACAGGTCCTTCTTATAGCTATAACAATTCAACACAACTAGCGCTTAATTCCATTATATCTTCCCCCACTGCAGATCCTCCACTTTCACCGAACAACTCTTCTGCATCTATTTATTCATCATAATCTACCAAGTCCCAACAACTTCCTTATCGATCCTCTTGAGTAAGTCAGCCATCTATTCATCTTGAAGACTTCCAAGCTTATTCCACTATTGTTTTTCTATATGAACCTTACACCTATTGTTAGGCTACCTTTGACTCTTTATGGCAACAAACAATGGCGAAAGAACTACTTGCTCTCTCCAACACCAACACTTGAGACTTGGTTGACTTACCTCCAAACAAGTCCATTATTGGCTATAAATGGGTTTACAAAATCAAGATTCGAGCTGATAGATTAGACAAAAGATACAAAGTCATATTGGTTGCTAAGGTGTTTACTCAAGAATATGGAATTGGCTATAAAGATGCTTTTGCGCTTATAGCTTGCTTGACTTCGGTCCATAATTTTATTGCAGTAACTGCCAGTAAGCATTGTAACTATTCTAGATAGATGTCAAAGATGCCTTTCTCAATGGTAATCTTCTTAAAGAAGTATATATTCAACCTCCAACTAGGCATTCTTGTCTACCTAATAAAGCCTTGTATAGTCTTAAGCAAGCTCCTTGAGTGTGGTTTGCTAAATTCAGCTCCACCATCAACAGTCTTAGCTTTATATTCAATTCCTATGATCATGCCTTGTTTCTCCTAAAAATAGATCAAAGGTTCACTCTTCTTCTTCCCTATGTTAATGACATGATACTAATTGTCAATAACGTTCAAGGATCTTTGCTCTCAAATCATATCTTCTTCAACAATTTGAAATTAAATATTTAGTCCTTTGAGGTATTTTTTGGGCCTTAATGTATCCTTTAATGATTCAGGTTACTATTTATCCCAAGCAAAATATGCTAGTGACCTTATCTCTTGTGTTGAATTTACTAACATTAAGATTGCCAGCAATCCACTTGATTCCAATGATCATATTTTTGCTACTAATGGAACTCCTTTTAGTGACGATACACTTTATTGATAACTAGTTGGTAGTCTTATATATCTCACTATCACTTGCTCAGATATTGCTCATGTTGTTCACATTGTGAGTCAATTCATATATGCACCTTGTACCACTCACTTTTATGTTATTCTCTGTATACTTCGGTACACTCGAGGAACCTTCTTTCATAAGCTTCACTTCAGTCATTCATCTTCATTAGACTTACGTTCATACTCTAATACTAACTAGGCTAGAAACCCAACTGATTGTCGATCCACTACTAGCTATTGCTTCTTCCTTAGCAGATCTTCTATTTTTTGGTATAGTAAGAACCAAACTATTGTCTCTCGCTTAAGAATTGAAGCAAAATACCAAGCCCTAATTGATACTACCTTTGCGCTCTTTTAGTTACGATGGTTACTTCAAGACCTAGGTATCTCTTTTTTATTCAACAATTCTTCTCTTTTATGATAATTATAATGCCATGCAGATTGCCCACAACGATGTCTTTCATGAATGAACCAAACACATCGAGATTGATTGTCATTCTGTTCATCATTATAGACTTCAAAGAACTATACAACTTGTTCCCATCTCATCCCAATCATAGATTGCAAATTTTTTTTTACTAAATCACATATGCATTGACAATTTCAAGACCTTTTCTCCAAAATCAAGTTATTGTTTTCATTGCCACCTTAACTTTGAGGGGGTATTAACATAATCCTAGAAGTCAAATATCAATATACATTTAACCTTAGTTTTCTCCTAAAATCATGTGTATTAATGTTTTGTAATTGTTTCCTTGATCTTGTTTCTTTAGTTGGAGTCACTTAACATTTTTAAATACAGGATATATATACATATATAAGTATATATATGTATAAATATAAGTATACAAAGCCTTTTGTCATTCTTCCTCTACTCCCTATTTCTACAAAAAGATTTTTTGAAACATTATCATTTTGGTCTTAAATTCAGCCTAAAATACATTTAACCCTCCTGTATTTTATCCCTTGATACATTATGTCTCTTATATTTTAAAAACAGAGTTATTATCCCCTTTGACCACCAACCAAAGTAACTTAGAACTCAAAAAGACTTTTTTACCCCTGTATTATGATGACATCACCACAATTATACATGTTGCATTTTTTAGACAAAAATATCCTTTTAGTCTTTTGTTTAATAATAAATAATTTAAATTATTTTTAATGATTCAATAAATTATTAATTTTTAAAAAATTGTGTATGATTTTTCTTATAAGAATAAAATTTAAAAAATAAACTTATTTCATAATATAAATTATTGAATAGAGAGTTTAAGATAATATGAATCATAAATAGAAAAAGAAAAAGAAATTATGTTAAATGAATGTGAGAGTAATATTTAATTTTTTATAGACTATTTATTTGTTGCTGCTGATATTTAATTTCAAATTATATCCAAATTAGGAAAAAATTTTAAAATTATTTAAATTTTACTCTAAAGTTGTAAATTCTTATCTTATCCTTACAAACAAGCAAGTAAAAATTAAAAAATGTAACGTCTTTATTCCAGTTATCGTACTTATCCAATCTAATTCCTTAATTTTTGTAAGAAACTAGAGAGAGTCAGAATCCAAATCCCGTAGACAACAACAAGCGCAACATTAAAGGAAAACAAGAAACAACAGCAAAAATGAATATATAGAGATAAATACATGTGAATTTGAATCTAAAATACCAAAACCTTTTTCTATTTTTCCAATATTCAAAGTTTGGTCTAAAAAATTTGACGATATAAAGTCTTTTCTTTAAAATGATATTATCTTAGATTAATTGTTTTAAATAAAACTAATTAATTTATAAGTTTAAAATTTAATATTATTTCAATTAATAATATTAAAATTAGTATTATTTTAAAGCAGCCCGAACAAATCAAATAATATATCTTAAATTAAATCAAATCTCGAACCAAACTAGTGACTTTACTCACTCTAAACCAACAACTACATAGGATTGTTTTTTCTTGCGAATTAGGAGACGTCGTACTACTGTTCGGTCCACATTTGAGTTACAGTCAATCAGAAAATGTCGCCTGTTAGGCCTGTCTACTCTATTGTCTACATGGAAATGCTCCATGTCATTACGATGAGGGACATGGAGATGGAAGAGCAATACCTAATCATGACTTGCCGAACGTGAGTGCGGTGCGGGTAACCGACTTGACTGGAAAAGTCTCTTCGCTGTCTGCAATCCTCATTTTTTTCTGTCAATTCGCCACGCCCACCGTTTTGAGAGACCGTATTAGTCTGTACATCTCCTATTAGATGAATAGATTAGCACTTCCGTTTCTTGCTCATCATCCATGCTTCGGAAATTTCTGCCACTAACGGGCGATGGACCCCTAGGAAGTAGTATTTGTCCATCTCACTAGTGGCTTCCTCACCCGCATTATAACACATGCTCAAGGTTTAAAATATCTCACTAGTGGCTTCCTCACCCACATTATAACACAGGCTCCCATTAGTTCTTCTCCTTCTTCTTCTGGAAGAAGCAAAGGTTTAAAATATCTCACTAGTGGCTTCCTCACCCACGTTATAACACATGCTTCCATTAGTTCTTCTTCTTCTTCTTCTAGAATATAGCCTTTTGGTTTTCTGAAGCATGCAGTATCAGTACAGCAAACAAGCTATGCCTTTTGCTCAGAAACCAGAAGATGAGACCCGGGGACAGCTATCGTCCCTCCAAAGAGAGGCCGACTCAAAGTGAGAATCATTTCCAAGTTCGTGAAAATGGTTAGCAAGGCATGTGACAAGGTTGTAGGACATTTTTGTTCTTACCAATTAAGTGGATAATATTAATTGTAATTTTTTTACTTTTTAATAAATTATCGGTTAATTTACGTAATTTGATCTAGATAAGAGAAATAAAGTAGTTCAATAAATGATTTATATCAATAGGTCGAAGTCTGGGAAAAAAATAGATCCTATTAGTATAGATTGGACTCATATCAGCCTTGTGATGGGCTCGATATGAAAGTTATATATAAAGGTTAAGATCACCTGTAATTGCTCATATCAATCGTAAGCATACGAATTCTTTGACCCGTTAAAAGAGCTTACATATTGAGAAAACTGTAAAAAGACCTAAACTTTGTGTCGGGAAATACTTTCCGTAAAAGTCTCGGGAGATTGAAGCTCGTTTGGTGCTCGAAAACTACTTCGAAATCAGGTATTTCACATTTTCTTCGTTTTTAACCCTTTCATATATGATCTGAGATACGTAATAAAGTCTATGCTACGTATTACACATAGTATCAATAATAGTAGCGAGTTGTTCTTCCAAAAGTGCCAAGTCAAAATCTAACACACCTAAGTGGAAATTGACTTGTTCATTCCATTCAGAGAAGTTCAAACCATTAAATACGGTAACAGAAGAAGCTTGCGAATGAAGCGAAATTGCTACAAATAAAAAATAGATACTCTTAATTAATTATATGATAGATTCAAATCAAACCTCAAAGTATATTATAGAGCACTTTTGGGTGTATACTACAACACACAATCATAAATAAATGTCACTTTCCATCATTATCAAGAAATTAAAATTCTTAACCAAACACACTTGTCATCTTTAGATAAACAAAATATATTTGACTTAAGAAATTTAATTTCTTCAATCATACTTACTGACCATAGAATAAATTATTTTCCTTTGGGCACCAAATCCTAAAGTTCTAATAATCAATGAAGGTCATTTATTCATCAATTTGCTTAATTGGCATTTTATGAATGTCACAAATAAATGATTATTTTATGCATAATATTTATATCATTTATTTTAATAAATTAGTTTGTAAAGTGGTTACAAACTAATTTTAATCATACTGTCAAATATAAATAATAATAATAATATATATTCATAAGACGAAAACATAACTCCAGAAGTTATTTTGGATGAACGACTTTGCAAAAACCACACACTTTAACAAAAACCAAGTTCATACGGTGATTTTGGATTAATGCTTTGGCAAAAACCAAATTCATACTGCAGATACTAATTCGAAAGTGTTTTACGCTGAAAAGAACGACATCCAAAAGATGGCTGTTGTTTTTGCTTCATACTTTTATCCGTTTATTGATACAACACATTAAATGCATATAAGACCAGAAGACAATATAGTGACATACAGTAAATGCATATAAGACAAAAACCACACATAATAAATGCCAGAAGAGTGCATATGGGAATCATACATTGTGAGAGAAACACTTCAAATGCATACGAGACAAAACATCACAAATTAAATGCCTAGAAGAGTACATTTGGTATCAAACATTGTGAGAGAAAAACGGTTTCTTTGTACTGTTACAAGTGTGAAGATTTCAATCACATAAAAGTTCATAAGCAAAATATAGGCGGAAGACACTAGACAGATTCTTCAACACTCATTATTTACGATTTACGATAGAAAAATTATAGATTTCTAAATCATTCTCTGTTACATAAGGACAAATTGATTTTCTCTATATTACAATGGAAATTGAAATCAATAATTTTCACATACCTAGATTTGATGAAGAAGATATGATACCTTATCTGCGTAGAAAAATAAAATTAGTTTCTCTCCACTTTTTCCTTTCTTTTCTCTATAGGCTCTTTTTTGATTGATGTTTGAAGTTGTTCTTAAAACGTATATAATAAGGCAGAGAGAGCACCAATTTTATGCGTGCCATTCTTTTAATCTAATACGTCGATCAAGTATCAACACGTCATTAATTAACGGATAACATGTTTCTATATTAATAATTTCCCTAATATAATCATATTGAGTAGTTATATCTTAACGGGAAGTTACCATCTTCAATCCTTAAGTTTTAGGCCTTTTGGAAAATTGCCTTACGACAACTTCCCACAGTTATATTTCATATGATGCGAAATTGTAAATGCTTAACTAATGATTTTCTTTTTATTTTTCAAAATAAAAATGTACAATTGTGTATTGCCAAAAAAAGATGTAAGATAAAAGAAATTGTTGCATTCTTTCACTATACCATATATAATTCTTTTTTTCAGTTTCCTCAATAATATACATTTCACTTTTTAATATGTCAACATTCAAATTATTTCCCATATATTAGTAAGAACTTTTATCTGCATATGTTATAGTCATAACTTATAACATGTTATAAATATGGAAATAACATTCCCAATATATTAGCTTTATAAATTTTACCTTTTCAAATATTTGTATATGGTCATTCTTCTTAAAACAAGCTTTTGAAGTTTTATAACTAAGTAATGATGCTACATGTGGACACCCTAAACTCATTATATGTTCCAAATAGTGTAATTAGTTTATTGGTCTATTGGACATCAACATTATATATATATACCTAGTTATAAAACTTCAAATGAACATATACAAAAATTTGAAAAAGTATAATTCAGAAAGCTAATATATTGGGAATGTTATTTCCTAACCCCCGCCCCTTAGTTTTCTCCTAGGTAGAATCATGTCTATTAATGCTATGTAATTATTTCCTTAATCTTATTTTCTCAGTTTGAGTCACTTAACTTGTTTAAATACATGGATGTATATATCATTATATACACAAAAATATAAAAACCCTTTTATCATTATTTCTCACTCCCTATTTCTACAATTTTTTGACCTAATATCAGTTTAGTTTTAAATTTAAAAACCAAAGTCATTTTTAGTTAAAATTAGGTTTGAGTAAAAGTGGTTACCTTATATTTTTTTAAAATAATTTTATCATACTATTTAACTAGAGATAGTAAGTAAAACTAAAATTAAAATTAAAATTGAAGTATCGATCTAAAAGATTCGACGATGTAAAGTCTCTCTTTTAAAATATTATCATCTTAGATTAATTGTTTAAAATAAAATTATTAATAAGTTTAAAAAACTAATATTATTTTAATTAACTACATTAAAATTAAAATTATTTTAAAATAACCCGAGCAATTTAAACAATATTATCTTAAATTCAATCCAATCTCGAGCCAAACTAGTGACAAATGCTGGACTCACCCTAAACTAACAACTACGTAGGAATTTTTTTTCCTACCAGTTATCAGTTATTGCCAGTTAGGAGAGGTCACACTACTCTTCAGTCCACATTTGATTTGAGTTACGGTCTATCAGAAAAAGCCACCTGTTAGGCCTGTCTATTCTATTGTCTACATATGGAAATGTTCCATGTCAGTAGGATGAGGGACATGGAGATGGAAGACGAGAGCCGAGTTGGCTATACCTAATCATGACTTGTCTGCTGTTGCGAGTGCGAGTACGGTATGGTTAACGGACTTGAAATATTAGCCTATGCTTCCGATATTTTCTGCCACTAACTGGCGGTGGACCCCTAGGAAGCAGTATTCGTCAATCTTGAAGAAGAAAAGGTTTCAACTATCTCACGGGTGGCTTCCTCACCCACGTTATAATATACGTTCCCATTAGTCCTTCTTCTGCAGGATAATAGCCTTTTGGTTTTCTGAAGCATGCTGTATCAGTACAGCAAACAAGCTATGCCTTTTGCTCAGAAACCAGAACATGAGACCCGAAAGGGGACAGTTATAGTCCCTCCAAAGAGAGGCAGACTCAAAGTGAGAATCATTTCCAAGTTCGTTAAAATGGTTGGCAAGGCATGTGATAAGATAGCAAGAGAAATGGCGAGAAAGAAACAAGGGTTTAAGTCACCCTCCAGACCACACCCGACTATGGCTTCCAGATAGGCATGATCTTTTTTACATCCAATGTCATTCTGTTCTTCCAAGTGCTTCCTTACCAACTAGTCGTCAATGTATATATGTTTAGCTTTAGTCTATTTTGTCTCTTAAAGTTCTTGAATAATACTTTATGATTTGCATGCCCAATTGTCTCCACGTAAACGGGCCTTTCAGGATATGTCTTTTAGTATTATGATTTAAGAGCTTATACTTAGTATGATGTGAAATTGTAAATGATTAACTAATGGTTTTTTCTTTTTATTTTTTACAATAAAATGTACAATTGTGCATTGCTAAAAGAAAGATCTAAGATACAAGAAATTGTTGCATTCTTTTAATATACCTATATATAATTCTATTTTTCAGTTTGCTTTATCATATTCATTTCATTTTTTAGTATGTCTACATTTGTTTCCTATATAAAGAAATTTATTTGGACATATTATAGTCATAACTTATAACATGTTATGAATATGGAAATAACATTCTCAATACATTAGCTTTAGGAATTTTACCTTTTGAACTATTTTTATATGGTCAATCTTCTCAAAACATTTTTTTGAATTTTTATAGCTACGTAATGGTGTTACTATGTTCCAAAGAGTGTGATTAGTTTATTGATCTATTAGACATCAACATTACATACATACTGACAACAACAACAACACTCAATAGAAGTCTCGCTGACACATGAAGTTTGAGGAGTTCCAGTAGTACGCAATCTTACCCTTAACTAGTAGAGAAACTGTTTCCAAATGGCTCATATGAAGAGAAAGAAAAAATAAAAAATAAAAATAGAAATGATGATGATGATGATGATGATGATTATGATTAATAATAATAATAATAATAATAATAATACTAAATCAAGCTAAAAGCTTATGTTAAATCCCTAAAAGGTAAGTACTGTCTATTATAAGATTAGGTTAACTACAAGAGGATAGAGTTAAAGGACTTATAAATGACAAAGATCTCTTTACGAGGGATCCTTTATTTGAATCCTAATATGTCAAAGTTTTTTATTGCGGGTCATGTCTTCAGTAAGTTTCAACATTGTCATAACATTTTTGATCACCTACTCCTGATTCTTCTTAGACCTCCCTTTTTTCCTCTTACAGTCCTTAAATATGATCTTCTCGTATCTTCTCACTGGAGCGTCTAGATGTTTTCTCTTAACATGTCCAAACATCTAAGTTTTGTCTCTCTTAATTTGTCAATAATACTAGCTACCTTTAATTTGTCTTTACTATTTCATTCCTGACCTATCTCTTTTAGTAAGGTTGCGCGTCCAACGGAGCATTCTCATCTCCATCACCATTAGCTTATGATGATGCACTTGCTTGATGGGCCAAAACTCCACCACCCACACCCCCCATAAAGCATGGCTAACTTGGTCGCTAAATGATATAATTGACCTTTAAGCTTGGGTGGTATCAGCTTGTCACATAAAACTCCTAATGCACTTCTCCATTTAAGCTACCCTGATCTGATCCTATGAACTATGTCATCATTAATCTCTTTTTTGCTCTAGATGATAGATCCTAGATATGTAAAACACTTTTTTTGCGGTATAACTTCTGAACTAATCTTTACCTCCACATTTGTAACCACCCTATGTCTCAAAAAGTTACACTTCACGTATTCAGTCTTAATCTTACTCAATCTAAAGCCCTTCGACTCTAATGTATCCCTCCAAAGTTCAAGCTTGACATTGGCTCCCTCTTTTGTCTTATCTACTAAAACAATGTCATCGGCAAACAACATACATCACGGCACATCCCCTTGGATATTATATACGCACTAAGATTTCGCTAATTGTTCAAACTATTTTTTGTTGTCTTTTATATTAACAATTTTATTTTTGATATGAAATTATTAATTTAATTTTGACATATGTTTGATTTCTACAAATAAATAGAAGAAAGCTAAATTACTCTTTGTAATTCAACATCTTCAAGAAGTTTTGATAATCCAACTTGGGCTCTTATGAGATTAGCTTTTATTGTAAGGAATCATACTACCTGTTTATGGTGTAAAACACATTTGAAAGGTGAGTGAATTACCAAGTTAAAGAGACATTTAACTGGGATTAAAGGTGATGCGGAGCCTTGTAAGAAAGTTAGCCCTAAAATGACAGACTGAAGCGTTGCTTATAGACTATCATAATAAGAAAGAAAGAAGACAAAGATTAAACTATGAAATTGGTAATGAAAGTTATTTTTGCAATGGTTAGGATGATACTGGCAATGTTGGAGGTGATATTCCTACCTAATAAGAAGAGATTGTTGCAACTGATATAAGAAAAAGAAGAAAATATGTTTCTAATTTTTTTGCTTCATAAACAACAATTGAAGCTCAATCTTCAATTTGTAGTGCATTATAATCTAAAGAAGCAACTAATGTCGTCGTCATCATCAACACCTAGTTGAAGTCTCATTAAATCGTGGAGTCTGGAAGGTCTAATAGTACGCAATCTTACCTCTACCTAGTAGACAGGTTGTTTTTGATAGACCTAAAGAAGCAACTAATGTAAACAATAGAAATGACTATATGGTGGAGTGATGCAAGTGTTTCATTCAATACTAGTAAATTTTATTATTACCAACCTATAGTAGATGTCATTGTCTTTTTTGGCCCATGATATAAAGCCCCTTCAATTGTTTACAATAAATGTAAACTTTTTAGCAACTTTGTGAAATAAAAAGTTATTTGAGTGAAAAAAAGTAACTTGCGCGACTTATGGATGTTCAATTATGTGTGATAGTTGAACAAATTAAAGACATAATCATATTAACAATTTTTTGGTTTATTTTGCTAATGAGACAATGTTTTTAAAATCAATACATCTAACATTATATGGAATATTGATACTCTAATAGATATATTTGATAAATTTGCAAATGAAATTGACCTTAAAATATTATATAATTCATCATTTTAAAGATGTTATTTATAAAGCAACTGGGAAGAGGTGGCAAAGTAGATATAAACGTTTTTGTTAGACTCCTTGTGTTGCATGTTACATTAACATGATTCTAGAAAATCTATGAGATACTAGATACTTTCTGTTATTGATGAAACTATGCAGAAAGCAAGATAGCGACTAAGTTCATCTACGTGCATAGGTTTTGAATTTGATGAGAAAAGATTCCATCAATAGTAGGAATTTATGTCATCCTATCATTACAAGATTTGCTACTAATTTTTGATGGCTTTAGTATTTTGTTCAAATGAAAAAAAGAGTTGAGACAAATGTTACAATTGATAAGTAGGATGCATCTCAGCATATCAAAACTAATGGTGGAATGGAGGTTTCTATGATCATACTTGAAGATTATAAATTTTGGTTCTAATGTCAATTTATCATTCGATTTTATGAGTCTTTGATAAGAGTACTTTATTTGACTAATAGTGATAAGAAGGAAACAATGAGTTACTGTTATGATGTCATAGAGAGGGCCAAAAAAACAATCAAGGTCAATATGAAAGATATGGTTTCATTGTATGCACTTTATCTTATAATCATCTATGAAAGATGGGAAAGACAATCTTATTCTCTATTGCTTGCTACTAGGTTGTTTCTAAATTTGAGTGTCTATTTTATACCAATTTTTACAAAGAAAGATAAAGTTAATAAGGTAATGTTTTCATTTATTACAACAATTGTTTCACATGACATGATGCAAGATCTTCTTTGCTTATGATAATTATTCACTTTTCTTACTTATTTAAAATTAATCATCATTTTATTTTGTTAATAAGATTACTTTTGTTATCTTATAATTTCTTGGCAAGATTGATTTAGAAGTGATGCTCCATAATTACAAAGTTTTGTAATTCAAATTCTTAGTCAATGTATGAGTACAATTATGTGTGAAAGGAATTAGAACACATTTGAATTCAATCATTAAAACAAAATTAGCATCCAAAAAATACCCCTGCTCCTTTTTATCTACTTATTCTCTCCACCATATGGTCATACGTCCTTGAAAGACTGTAGGAATGCATTAGTTTCGCAAACTCTCTGATTTACCACAGTCGTTTCATTTATTTTCTACGTTAGGCCTGCACATTCCCGTGAGTATGGATTACAGGAGTTGTAGATATTCAAAGATATCAAACTTTGGATACCAGAAGACATCGAATTATGGATACCCGAAGGTATTGAACTGTGGACATCAGTAGTGTCAAACTGTAGCAGTTGCTTTGTAACCCTATATACATGCCTATCTACCCACAACTAAGACAATAGAATAGGCACTGTAACATTTCCTTTAACCATTTGCCAATTTCACGATTCATATATTGACAAGTCATATGATATACATTTCAGGTTATACAATATGTATCTGTGTTCATACATGCAAGTCATAACTTACCACCATTAGAAGGGTGCCAAAATCACACTTATATGATCTTACTATAAACATATGCGCATTAAATATGCATACAAATTATTTATGTACATGTCAGTTTTCTTTTGAATGCATTATGCTCAATCTTGAATTTTAATTTTCAATTACTCAATTCACATATGGTCAGTCCTATTTCATTTATTTCTACGTGTCTGAAAAGTTTCATACACATTCAAAAAGCTTCAGATATGATTCAGTAAAAATTGGAAATGAAAACAAACTCAAAATAGTGCAATTTGGGCTAAGCCCACGGTGGTCTAAAAATAAGCACCAAATCACTCCATAGGCAAATCATAGGACGGACTCCAGTTGTTCCTTAGTATGCATATAGAAAACTTTTGAATTACGGTTTAAGGTCTTTTAGACATTTGTTTTTCCCTATGTCTCTAGTTTCTATAGCACTAACAATCAAACCATTTGGACTTCTAAATCATGAGATATAGACCAAATATCACAAACTATTCTAAAACAAGGGTAGCATTAGGTTACCATTTTCGATCCCAATTTCCAATGTCATAAAGCCAGAATTAAGTCAGAGTCTCTTCTATAGATTTTTAGTTCTATGTATTAGGTTTTATATTCAACTACAATCACATAATTTATAGGTTTATAGGCTGAGTTATGACCTAAACAATGTGACTAGTTCAACAAATCCTAGACAGAATTATACTACATGATACTCTTTTGTCATATTCAACCAATTCTATACAAGGTAACACTAAAGCATTATTCCAGTAACCATTTCACATCCAAATGAATTTTGTATCCATTCAAACATATGCATAAAGAGAAATTAGACTAAGTATAGTCCCAAACCTTAAAATTGACCAAGTATTTCTTCTAATCCATTTCATTTCCTTCCTCTTTGGCTTTGCTTGACCCACCAACTAGAAACACCACAAATACACATCTCAATCCCACTTCCAACCTTATAATTTTAGTTCTTCATAAGCAAAGCAAGAAAGATGAAGATGAGAAGACAAACTATAAACTTTTACCTTGATTTTCACCTAGGATTAGCTTGATTCCTTATGCAAAAATGGTGTGATTAAGGTGATGGAAT
>JAOTAY010000004.1:31518785-31563322 GCA_025629805.1 Erythroxylum baracoense
CTTTTATCAATTCCCTCCACCCCCCTCCCCCCCTCCCCCCCTTCATGCTTATAAATCTAGGCAAACATATCAAAAATTCTCATACATATTTCATATCTAAATATGTATGTCTATGTCGAAATGAATAAATTACTGATTTACGCATGCCTTTTACATTAAATACCATTATGTCTCTTACTTTATTTAGATGCACTTAATTTGTTCATTTTTTAATACACCTTAGACATATTATATTACTTATAGGGTATATATTGTGGCTTCACAATAATAGTAGTATCACTTACAAAAAAATATAAATTAGTAAAAACTTTCATTAATATAATCATTCCATATTTGTCTAGCAATTTCTTCTCGCTTTTAAGATATACTCCAAAGTTGTGTTGAAATGATATTATACCCCACTTAAGAAAATATATCTTCATTTTCACTTTTCACAATTTACTATGGTAGAGTAATGACTCTTTTTACAAGACAATTAGCTATATAAGGCTTTGTGAAAATACTTCAAAATTATCTATGTCAAATGTTGAAAGCACTTTGCATTGACTTTTAACTGTCTCATTATGCTCTCTAGGTATCAAAAAAATTGCTACTTGTTCCTCCACAATCAAATGATTTGTTGACTTTAAGTCTCCTAAACTCTTCGATTCATCGCATAAGCTCAACAATATTACCTTGCTCATTCTTAAATACTCATAAATCCTTATAAGAATCTTATTCAAAAGTTACAGTATCCAGTCATGACCAGATATAGCAAAAGTTCTACATAATTGCTCAAGTAAATGAAAATATTTGTTCTCTTTCCAACCTAAAGAAATAATAACTACGTTCATCTGATCATCATCTGATTTAGAATTCGATAAGGAGACCATGTATCTACAATATCAATATTATTCATAAAAAACATGCACTTAAAATGTTCAAACCATAAAATAGTTCTTAATATAAAAAGTGTCTAAACTAATAAGACTTTAATATGCAATAATAAAAAATATAACTAAAGAGACATAATCCAATCCATAATCCTTACATTTGACATTTTTATAAAAATCTACCTATAAAGTGGGAAATCATGTAAAACTTTCAATGTTTTTCTATATTGCACACACTCGACACCTAAATCATCTAAGAAATCCAAACATTCCATCATTATATTAGTTTCTTAATTGATTGAAGAAGCTTCAAATCCATTCTCTTGAGTGGATAATGTTGCAACCGTTTTTTCTCAAGTAAATCATTCTTTCTTTTCAATTGTTCACCAATTATAATCAAGACATTTTTTAAATGCTACAGTATGTCTTATTTGCCTTCTTCTTCTTATGAGCTGTCTTTTTCTTAAAAGGAGAACTTGCAATTTGAACTCCTTTCTCATTGAATGAACAAAGTTCATCAATGTCAATTATTTATTCCTTTTCTATACTATTTAATGGGGATTTAGTTAATAGATGTGCATGGATAGTTATAGTAGTATCTCCAAAAATATGACATAAATTTGAAAACTCCTTGCATCTTTTTTTCTTAAATCTCTAAGCCATCTTATGCACCTACAACGATAAAAAGTGTAGATGAGGAAAAAATTATAATATGATATATCAATATCAAAAGATAAAATTTACCTTAAATAGATTTTCCCAGCATTTATTTGTAGCATTAACTTCACTAGTAAAACAATTGTAACTGATTCCTATATATTTGAGTAAGTTATTAAAATTCTTAATCTAGCCCTTAGTGCATTATACTATTCTTTAATTGGACATCAATATACTCTTTATTGAATTTTATTTTAAGACCTACCTTAATGTTCTTCCAATTAGATTTAGCAAAAGGTAGTAATTGTTTGATTTTCCTTCTTCATTTCTTCAACCTTTAACGATAATAAGTGTAACTTTATGGCATCACTCTACACCCCATCCTTTTCATTTATTTCCACACAATCATTAAAAGCGTTCATATTGTTTAAAGCTTTCATCACTAAAAGTTATTACATATAAGTGACAACAGAAAAAAAAATTCAAAAGATATTATACTAGGTAACAAATTTTTTGTATAAGCTTTATTATCATTATTTCATAATGATGGTTGCATGTAAAATTTCTATAATCTCATAAACATAATGTACAAGTAAAGGAGAGTTTAGAATTTTCTCATAACTTGTAATTTATACCATCCAAACTCTTAAAATGTATTAACTATACATACTATCTTAACAAAAGAAAAGAAAGCTTGATTTCCTATATGCAATTTCTATCAATTAGGCCAATTCTTATATCCAATTGAAGTGTGATAGTTAGCAAAGAAACTAAATATTTGAGATTAGTGTTAACTTGGATAAGATTGGATATTGTTAAGTTAGTCTTGTTGGGGTAGATATAGACTAGTCTTGTTAAGGTAGGAATGGATTACATATGTCTGTTTATGTCTAGAATTAATGTGAACGAAAATTGTTTAATTGTTAGTACTGAAAATCATACACCAATACGTCACGTAAGATTACTAGATAGACATAAAAGTTAAAAAGTGTGACTACTACAATGAATTGTAAAAATTATATTAGAGCATCATAACTAATGGCTTGGCTTTTTAAATTCTTTGAGGAGGATGCCTCCATATCATTTCGAAGTATCATTAGTTGTGTTTAAACCACAAACTTATATCCAAACTTAAATTGAATGAAAATGATCAAATGTGGGAAGGAACAAGATCTATGTGAACAAAACACAAATTTGTTGATCTAATTAAAATGCATCAAAAGGTATGAGTGATGCCTATGAATTGAAACAAAGACATAATAGATAGATAAATGCTTATGAAAGTGTCATTCTCCATTTAGGATGGTTTTAAGCTGAAAGTTTGTTAGATTATCAAAAAGAAGAAAATAAGCTAATTTGGCATAATTGGAATTGCAGATACATATGAAGTTTTGGTGAAATTGTATTCTTTACTAAAAGATTAGATGAAGAACTTTGTAAGCTTGGAATTAAATAAGTTGAATGAGAATATGTGGCCTCTTGGCTTTTTAGATGATGACAAGTGAGGAGTTTAGGATCTTTATTTTAATGAAAAATTGTTAGTATGAAAATAATGAAAAAAAGAATGATATCACATCCATTTCTACATTTGAATGAAGCATCTTCTCCTCTTCAAATTTAGATGTTGAATAACAATATAATGTAAATATAACTTGTGTTAAGAGATATTACAAGTTGTATTTCTTTACTCATAGTGAATTCCTATGAATTATCTAAATTTGTATTATCTTTTTGAATTGTCAATAGGTCTTGCATATTATCTTTCCTTAATGTCAGGAGTCTAGTATTCATTCGATTTCATTCTTTTTTAAGAAGAAAGTTAACAAAAGATTGAAAAAAATGATACTAGTTAAGAGTTGATAAAAAGAATATCTTCACTATATGTGGCTGATTGTTTGAGTTTAATTAATCATAAATAGGTGCTTGTAAATTTAGTTTAACTAATCAAAGAAAATGATGAAGAAATAGGAGAACAAACAAAGAGGTAGAGCACGAAACAACTTAAGAGAAAAATGTGAGAGATAGAGAGTCATTTTGTAAGAAAATAAATATAAGAAATTGTCATGAAATGGATGCCCATAACATTAAAAAGAAATAAAAATAGCAGTAAGGGAAAAAAAGAAAAAAATGAAGAAACAATCAAAAAGAGAACAAGAAAGTAATTAAGAGATCAAGTAATAAGCAGACAAAAAAGAAATAGGCACTAAACAAAAAAAGTAAGTTATTGAGTGATAATCTAGTAAAATGACAAAAACAATACCACAAATTTACACCACCAACAAGAGGGGTAATTCGAAAAGAGTACATAAGCAATAGTATAAACAGATTCATTTACACCTAAAGATGGCAAAATCAGCCCGGCCCGGCGCGGCCCAACCTATTTTTAGGCCGGGTTGATCGAGTCATGGGTGGGTCATAGTGATCCAATTCGTGGCCCACCCGTTATTTCTAAAATGACGTCGTTTTAGAATGTTTTGTTTAAAAAAACATGATGGGCCGGGCGGGTCGCGGGCTGACTCATCTCGACCTGCCAGGCTACGGACCTGACCCCGAGCCAAATCCAGCCTATTGACATTCCTATTTACACCACTAAACAAAGCAAAGGAGAAACAACAATAACCCACTAATGTATTCATATATGAAAATTACGGAGAGAAGATGTACCAATATGAAAAATAAACAATATTGAGAGCAAGGTTGAGAGCTGACAATAATGTTTGAGTTTAGAACTGAATAGAAACAAAAAAATTAAAGATTTTCTAATTTTGGAGTCTGGTTTTAAAAACCTATAAGGAAAATATAATATTTATGGTTTTCTAATTTGGTAATGGTCTTTTATTTTTAGAAATAATAAACTGAAACACAATTGAACCAAACAATGATTTCTTTTGTTTCTATTTTTTATGAATTTTTGTTTATATTTTTAAAATATACAAAAATAAATAATAAAAGATATCAAACTCTGCCTTAATTTGTTATATATCCATAATTATAACATCAAACAATAATAATTTAAGTTTAATTAAGGTATTATGGCAAGATGTTGATACAATGTCACTTTAGCTGACTTATTCAAGGAGAAGACATGCCAATGCTTAATAACCTTCATAATAGGAATTTGTTAGCTGTGATTACATCCATATTTTTAGGTTATGTTATTTAATAATAGACATTTGTTAGTTCTGGCTATATCTATGTTTTTAGGATCTATGTTTTGGTTATATCTATGTTTTTAGGTTATGTTTTGGTTAAATAAATACAATGGAACATAATTAAGGAAATAGATAAAAGAAAAAAGAATATAGAGATCTGTAGGTATTTAAATAATATTTATTTAAAAATTTTTGGTAAATGATTTCCAATTTTTGCATTATAATTTTATTTTTAAAAATTTTATAGGCTACTTATTTCTTTACATTTTACGAATTAGATATTTTCTGATATCAACCTAATCACCACAACCTCGGAAACCTCATGAGTGACCATTCGGTCGCTGTCGCCAAGTTACAAGATTTAACGGCGTCAGTCACCGCCGTTAACGGTACCAAACAAGTCATTTAAATTTGGACGGTCAATTGACGTCCGTGAACGGGATCCGAAGACCGCCCGCCCTTTAGTTGGACACGTGTCCAGGAGGATGATCTAACAAGATCTTGAGAGATTCGCTACATACAGCCCCAACTCATGGCTTTTGATTCTGTCCTGCTCAAAACCAACGTGTAAATATCAGTTCCTACGTGGCATTTTCTGGAACATTCGACACCTCCATTTTGTCCACGTCAGCAAACGCAGACTCCTTATCCTTTATTATCTCTCTCTCTCTCTCTCTCTCTCTCTCTCTCTCTCTCACTCACTCTTCCATGATCAGAAACTTCGGCGACAGTACTTCTTATCTTCTCTCTATTTCTTACCCCAGTCAATAGGCTTCATATCTTTTTACCGCGACACTAAGTCGAAAAATAATTGTCAACTCTTTAAATTTTAACTTTTAATTCTTGATTCAAACTCGTTCTCTGAACTTGGTCTGCAAGTGTTGAAGTTCTTGCTGAATCGAGCTCCATAATGGTGGATTACCAAGCTTTAGAGGACGAAGAGGTGATTATGTTCAATTTAATTTCTGTTGGATCAAATTATTTCAATTATTATGTTTCTTTTATGGATTTGTTCTTAAAATCTGCCTTGAAATCGATCTCTACGTAATCGACTCTCTACTGACGTGATCTTCTTGTTGTTTCGTAGTTCTGATTTGCGATTGCTGTGGCCATTAGTTATTTTAGTGTGTATGTGTATCCAATATTGCAGGAGACTATGTGGATTAACTGCTTTAGTTGAGATTAGGGTTTTGATGGCTTTTATAGTTCCCTTCAAGGAAGTTTTTGTGTGAATTAGTTTTGCCGTTTATAATTTGAAGAAGACTTGGCCCTCTGTGGATAAGTTAGGATACTATTTTGGTAGGGTACTCTGTTATTGTAGGTTACTTCAAGATAGTTTTGTCAAATTTTTCATGGCTGTAATTCATGATTGTATATCAGGTTGAACTCTCTGCATCTTCTGAGGTTTGGTTATCTGGAAGGAAGAGCATCTCCTGGTTGTTTGTTTTAGAGTATGTGTAGTTTTTCTAGAGCTGACATACAGAGTGTCTAGATGAAAGTTGACGGCAGTGAGGACAAGGAATTGAGGGACTTGGATCATGGAGTGCAGGATGGCAGCAAGGCAGCTAAAGATGGAGTTATGAGCGAGCAAAATTTATTAGAAGTAGATGGCTTGAAAGGAAATGACGTCACTGAAAATGTGAGTGAGGTGCATGGCAGGGGTTGTCAGGCCCCAGCTCCAGTGCAAATATCCCAGCAACAGCAGTCTCAAGGGGCAGTGGTTTGTTGGGAGAAGTTTCTTCACCTGAGATCTCTCAAGGTTCTACTGGTGGAAAATGATGATTCTACTCGCCATGTTGTGACTGCATTGCTTCGGAATTGCAGTTACGAGGGTTAGTGACTGGTCTCTGTGATGTGATGCTCTGGTGCAAGATATTGGAAGGATTTTGGTTCAGAATTATACAAATCATATATTTGTATGCATGTCTGTCCATCTGTATAAATTTGTTCACTTAATCTTCATACATTTATGTGTGATTGATAAGGATCTTCATTTATTGAAACTCTTGATTCCAGAAATTTCTCACTTGTAATGGTTTCTGCTATCATCACATGCAATCAACTTTTCATACTTGGTCAACTTTTAAATAGTATAGAGTGAATATAGCTATACAACAGCACAGAAATTAACTTTTTTCTGCTAGTCCAGAAAAACTTTGGAAAATGTTTACTAGTCAACATGCATAGACTCCATTGTCATGAGCTGTGCTACTGTTAATAATCCCATCTCTGGATCAATCTTGTGTCAAGAATGTTGTTGGCATCTGTGAGGGGTGCAAGTATGTCTGTTTTGAAAATCAGTTCTCCAAATTATGTTATCAAATGTTTGGGTCCATAAAAACCCAGTTTCAGCATTATTAACTGTTGCATATATCATCACTTCTTGTTGCCTTATTTTCATGTCTTAATCTAGTGATTTTATGTATTTTTTGGGCTACTTTATTTAGTCATTGAAGCAGCAAATGGATTACAAGCTTGGAAGATACTGGAAGATTTGAACAATCATATTGATATTGTCCTAACTGAGGTAGTGATGCCTTTCTTAACTGGCATTGCTCTTCTATCCAAAATTATGAGCCACAAAACACGAAGAAATGTTCCTGTGATCAGTAAGTTTTCCTCTTGGTCAATAGCTGTATTTTCCTTTTTAACGAGAGCATAATGTGAACAGATACTTTTAACTTTTGTTTTCTTGTGAAATGGGTGCAGTGATGTCATCTCATGACTCTATGAGTTTAGTCCTTAAGTGTTTGTCAAAAGGTGCCGTGGATTTTTTAGTGAAGCCTATAAGAAAGAATGAGTTGAAGAATCTTTGGCAGCATGTCTGGAGAAGGTGCCATAGTGTGAGTATACTTTGTTCTTCAATTTTAGAATTCTAGTCTTGGATTTCAAACTTCCTTTTACATTTTGGTCTTTTTCTTCCCTCTTGGAGGCCTCTATAAGTGAAAACCCTTCTTTTTCTATTCGTTCATTTTTTCCCTTTCTGTTTTGCAAATGCAAAATGTTTTCCATCTCAAGAATGATTCACTAGGGATCAACACTGATTAGGAAACGTACATTTTAACCATGACAGTTATTGTGGCTTATCCTTGTGCTTTAACATAACCCCTTCCCCAGTTAGATACACCTAAGTGCATTTTCTACAGTGCTTGATCATTGTTATCTTTTCTTTCAGTCTAGTGGTAGTGGGAGTGAAAGTGCCACACAAACTCAGAAATCTGTAAAGTCAAAGAGTGTTGATAAGTCTGACAACAACATTGGTAGCAATGATGAGGATGATCATGGAAGCATTGGCTTGAATGGGGACGGAAGTGATAATGGCAGTGGCACCGAGGTATGATTGAGACTTTCACCAGGAAAATCACGTGTATTATTTATGGCTAGATGAGTTATGGGATGATGTTATTAAATGGATGTGGTTTTGAAATTATTGATATGACATTTTACTTTTTCCAACTCTAACAATTTTTATTAGTTCCACGGGACTGCAACTGGTCTTCTGTTGTTGATTCTCCTATGTTGTGCCCTCCAGTTTTAAGTTTATGTAATTTCTGTTTAGTTCATTTCTAATTTTCAATGGTTTTTGTGTTGTGTTAAAACTGATGGTAGTTGTGCACTGTGAACCATGACTGATCTTCTCTGACTGTGCAGTCTACTCATGAATTTTCTCTAGTCGTCTCTATGAACTGTAACTGAAGTCTACTATATTTGTAACTTGGTAAGAGGTGATGTTAAGGTTTTATGGCTTAGAAGTTTTATATTCAATGTGATGCTCCTGCGTTTGTGATTGTCAGTCAAATGCTGGAAATGGTGTGTTTGTAGATATTGACGTGATACTGTCTATCAAGTCTGTCTTCAAGTAATGAGGATGTGACTGAATTTATGATGATGACTTTGTAGAGCTCTTGGACGAAACAAGCAGTGGAGATTGACAGTCCGTGCCCTTTGTCACCATGCGATAATGTTGTTGAATGTCCGGATAGCACTTGTGCACAAGTCATCCACTCAAATGCTGAATTATCTGGAAGCAAACATCTTTCTTTGACAACTAAGACTAGGCACTGCAAGCAGGAGGAACAACTTGGTAATGCATGAACCTTGATGAATCTTTGAGGTCTTCTGTGGCTGCCTGCATAGATCTTTAAGTTTACTTCCTTCCTTTTCCTCTTCCTCCTCTCTTTTTCTTCCCCTATCTGTGAAGTTTATATTTGATATTTTTTTAATTTCTTGTGAAAGAGAATATTGCAACTGGAAAAGACAAGGTGATGGGCATGGCAAGAAGTCTAGACTTACAGCTTGAATATCCAGTTGAAGATCCATTGACATTTGTAGGAATGAAACAGAAAGATTTAACTGAGAGAGGATCTGATGAACTCAGTGAGCAACCAATTGAAAAACAGCCATTAGATCTCAGCTGTGGGAGTCCATCCGGCAAATTGAAGTGTAAAGTAACAAATTTCACAGGTATTACCACTAAAGGCACTGGTCATCTAATTGACAGCATGAAATTTGAGGCTTCAAACAAACAAAACAAAATCCCGGATGTCAAGAATAAAGCCATCTGTGATGATAAAGATGCACTGACACTTGAGCTCAGCCTAAAAAGACCGAGAGTGGTCGAGGATATTGGAACATCATTTCCTGAAGACCGCAATGTTTTAAGGCGGTCAGACTCATCAGCATTTTCAAGGTACTGGACAAGCATGAAGAACCAATTTTAAATTCGGAAACAGTTTGAAAATCCAAAATAATTTGGTTCTGCTTCCCAACTCATGAGTAGTCTGCATTTATTATTTATTATGATTGCAGGTATAATTCGACTTTGAATACAAGTCAGGCTCCTGGGGATGCTACCAGAAAAGGATCAGTATATAATCTCCAATCTCATTCTTGTGGTGATCATCCTTATCAAAGCTCAAATGTTGGAAGCAATAACATTGATACGGGCTCCACTACAACTAACACTTTTAACCAGACAGTTCTTGCAAAAAATAAGCCATTGGTAACATCTTCTTTAAAATGCTTGCATCCAGCTTTTACTTTCCAGTCTATGAAAGGTGATATTCTATGTGCCTCTCAGCAAATTGTTCGAGAAAAGGATGGTGATCTTACCGGTGCTGAAGTGCTAGCTGAGTCAAGTGGTGTCCATGACAAGACACAAATCTGGCACCATTGTGATTACCATCATCTGCACCAAAGCACTCAACAGAACCAGCTTCCCCTTGGCTTGGATGATTCATCATTGAACAAATTGGCTGCACTTGCTCCACTTTGCGGTTCATCCAATGTGTTATGTGGGCCTGCAGAAGGTAATGCAGGTAACTACAGCATCAATGGAAGTGCCTCTGGCAGCAACCATGGAAGCAATGGCCAAAATGGGAGCAGCATGGCTGTAAATGCTGGAGGAACAAATATAGAAAGTGATAACAGGATCGATGGAAAAAGTGGCAGTGGCGATGCTAGTGGAACTGGAAGCGGAAATAGAGTAAATCAAAGCAAGTTAGCACAGAGAGAAGCTGCTTTGACAAAGTTCCGACAAAAAAGAAAGGAGAGATGTTTCCGGAAAAAGGTAACGCAACCAAAGTAGTCTTCCTATCGCTGGTTACTGGATAGGGCTTTTGTCTATTTTTGGCTTATCCTATTAATTATAGGCGGCTCTTATAAGGGCAGTAAATATGACTTTGTGACACATGTTAGGGTTATGGTCTTTGCATGTGAGAATTCTCAAGTATGACGCACTTGTACAATCAGAATTCATTTTGGCGTATAAATGCCAATTTCAACTTAACATAAGGATCCGTTGCTTTAACTTCTAATTAGTTGCTCCCTGTAAGTGCTTCAACTTCCACAATGAACAATGGAATCATGATCCTTCTTCGGAATGTGCATACATACAGAAAACTTGTATAATGTGTTAATTTCCTTAGATTAATTGCATGATATAATTGAGGCTGGTTGATGACTTTTGTTAAAATTATTCATAATGGCTTAATAATGTTCTTATTTCAGAGCAGAATTGGGATAGGAGTTCCTGATAATATTTTATGACTTCGACTCCTTTGATTTGCAGCTCTTTGTTTCTTTCTGCCTTCTTTTTGCGTGTCTATCCTGCATGTCAAATTTGCATGTCTCAAAGATTAACTTGGATTGATGACTACTAGATCCACGTTTTCAGTGCTGTTTACTGTCTGTTTATGGTCATTTGTCACGGATTTTGAGATCCTATGTTGCTTGTTTCCTCAAGTCAGCTCGACATGTGGATGAAGTGGAATGTCCTTTTGTTTACTTCTTTTCTCCCGTTTTTTAGTTTACAACATTATTTTGTCTCAGATTGCTTGTTCCTAACCTACAGGGTCAACAGAAGGTACATATATTAGCTTCTCTGCTTATTACATGTAAGCAGTTCTTCATGAAGTGGGCTCTTGATGCCCCGAACATGCCACTCTCCACTCTCCTATTCCTTTATTTGTGCGGATCCCCTGGAGTGGACTTTGCTTTATTATTACAATTGGGACAGTTTTCTGCAAAGGACATTAATCCACTGGAGATTGTGTTATTATCAGATCTGTTTGGTTTATTTGCTTTTCCTTTTATTTTTTAATTTTCATTTGATCACATAACAGCAGAAAAAAACTAAACTTTTATCATGGCAACTCAGGTTCAGTACCAAAGCAGAAAGAGGCTAGCAGAGCAACGACCACGGGTTCGTGGCCAATTTGTCCGGCAAAAAGCTAAAGAGAGCCGAGTCAAAGCAATGGACAGCTAATTTGACCCCTTTCATGTGATAAAAGAATCCACATTAGATAGTGTTGTTTTGTCATGCTATTTGAATCGACACAAAGAAGACCCTGAACTGTAGTTATTCCTTTGGACTTTGATTGCTACTTGACTCTTATGAACTACATTTTCCAGGAAGGTTGCCCACGTTGAAAATGGGTGTCTTTTCATCTCAATCACGCCTTTCCTGTGGTTTGATTAAACGCTAAAACAGCATTTTTCTTGTGAAATATTTCTCTTCTTTTTTTTTGTCCCACAAGGTGATCTAGGCAGGTCTTAATTATAGGAAGGTACTTTTAAGTCATTCATATTCAGATTAATTTTCGCTTGAGCCGGATAAGTTTTTTGTAGGAGGTAAAATTTTGGCCCTAAATTTTAAACGGTTACATATATGAGGAGGGTTTAAACCCGTGTTTTCACTTAAATCAGGAAAGCCTCTTATCAACTCAATTAGGGGTTATTGTGAAATACCTTTAATTGTTCACGAAGATAATTCATGAAACTGTTTCTGTCACGTAAGATGCTGTTCTTGTACCTTTTCTAGCGTCCCAACGCGACGTGGGAATCCAAAGGGACTTTTCAAGAGACAGATCGTCATTCAGGGATGGGTAAAAGATGAGCAGTCAACGTAAATTCACTATCGACCAACTATTTCACCACTTTGCTTTGGGATTGGGTTAGGGCTAACTAATCTTATGATATTACCTCTCTTTTTTAAAAAAAAAAGAATTATTACCTCTATATTGAGTTCTTCCTAACATTACACGCTTATGCTTTTATGATTGATTTCTATGATGTTTGTCCACTAGTTATATATATCCCATCATCTTATATATTCCTTCCGTGTGTAGGAGTCTGTTTTGGGCTGCAGAAAAGCTGAGGCTTTGGATTTGTGCTTTGAAATGACGTGAATGCAAAAAAGTATATTCTTTCTTCGAAATGGCCATATTTTTCCTTCAGAATTTCATAACATGGAACTTGGTTTCCATATGGAGGAGAACACCTTCAGGTACTTGGAAGTCATGTCATTCTCATTACAGTTTCAATATGAATGAAATAATATAAAGTGGCACAAGCACTGGACAGATTTCTCAGGAAACCATCCCATGGGTCAGATCATGACTAATCACTGCGCTTTAACATTTGATAAAAGAAGTAGGAACATGAAATGAGTGTGGGAAGAGAAAATTGAGCGAGATCTTTGACTTTTGTGGTTTGATCTTACCTACGAATGGGCAGAGAATTTTGCAAACCTGAACTTCTCTTCTGGTTCACATTTGTTTAGTATATACTAAACAGTATATATATTCATAATGTCAGGTCACCTGATTTTTGTTTTGATCATAATATTAGAAAGGACAGGAGTTAGATATATGCAATTATAGTGTCTCTGACCTTTGTTGCATTCGAGATTTTTCACACCGACTAATGGATTGAATTCTGGTGAGACTTTATGGTTCTCGGAGTAAGAATTACTGGTTTAAGTCAACTGAATTAATGCAATATGTTGATGTTTAACTGCTACTATGCCCATTAAAATTTTCATTAATC
Organism: Erythroxylum baracoense; assembly: GCA_025629805.1. NCBI lineage: Eukaryota > Viridiplantae > Streptophyta > Magnoliopsida > Malpighiales > Erythroxylaceae > Erythroxylum > Erythroxylum baracoense. The sequence goes on from JAOTAY010000004.1 coordinate 31,531,795, forward strand.
TTTCAATAAGAGGATAAGCTTTAGAATAAAGTTGTTTCTTTGTGATCGTAAGAACGCAGGTTCAAATAACGAAAATAGTTATTTTATAAAAATATAAAAGAAAAGTTGGGTATATTATGACCCTCTCTAGATTTTCACAAAATAGGGAGCTTTATGTACGGGTACGTTAACTTTGACTTTTTTTCATATAAATTTATTTAAAGATAGTATTTTATTAGTTATTTGTTAAATTTTACATCTATAAAATCACACAACCTATTTAAAGGATTGTGTGATGTCTTTAGAAATGTAAGTTTTAGTAAAACGAAATATATGTGTATTTTTTCTTTCAAATATTCTAAAACACTCTTTTTCTTGTAAACTTTTAATGATTAATTTAGAGATGACAATGAATTTCGTCGAGTTCAACTCGGAATTTTTTTATAAATTTTGAGTTGTAAATTAAAAATTGAGATTTTGAGTAATTAATGTAATATAATTAGAGATAACAAATTAAAATTATTTAAATTTTGAAAATTTTAATTTAATATTAAATATTTAAAATTTTAATTTAATGACTAACTTTTTAAAATTTGTATAAATTATTCAAATTTATATCTCTATCTTTACCTTTATTTCATCGAGTAATTTGTAATAACTTTTGGATATTATAATCTTTTAGTTCTAATTTTTCAGTGAAAAACGTCTCTCATAGTAGTGTTTTCAAAGTCAATAAATTGGAATCAGTCTGTCAACTCAATTAGTTGATTACTAAATATAATTATCAACAATTTGACATGATCAAACAGTTAAAACCTTTCAATATGTCAAAAAAATGACTGATAAGCCTTTGTACTTACAAGGCCTACCATTTAAAGTTAGACAAATGTTTAGTCTTGTACTTGATTCATATTACACACGCTTAGACAAATGTTTAGTCTTGTATTTGATTCATATTACACACGCTTCAATTAGTCTTTATAAAGGTGTAATAAAAACATAAATAATAGAGAAGAACCATATAAAAAATTATATTTTTACCAATTTAAAAATAAATACAGAAGTTCATAGTCACTAGATCAAAACATAATAAATGAATAAATGAGATACGAGCCAAAAAGCACTAAACCCCATTTACTATCATTTTCAGCTTGTTTGATGACGAACACTTAGAGATAAGGCTTTGAAACCAATCAGCCAAGTAAGTGCTCTCAATCTTCATTTAAAAGAAATTATTAGGGTACGTGTCTTGGATCGGCCGGGCCAATGCAGTGACGGATTGCGTAACCAACTCACAGGGATTGCTTGTAGGGATCCTAGTAAGCTAGACCGTATCACCGGAAGGTTGGACTAAAGTTAATACCGATGAGTCGGTGCTTTCTGGATCCTCAGCCAGTACTACTGGGAGATTGCTTAGGGACTATCATAGCCAATGGTGTGGTGGCTCTCTTTATAAGTTTGACGCATGCTCGCCTTTGGTCACATAATTAAAAGGAGTTCACGCAGAGCTTACAGTTACATGGGACATAGCTATCGGAAGATCATATTGGAAGTAGATTCGCTTCAGGTCATCAATATACTTTCCTCTTCCGGATTCTTACTGACTGTGACTTTTCGTTTAGTGTAGGATATCCGCGCGTTGCTGGAGCGAGATTGAGAGGTGCAGTTTTAACACGTATATCGAGAGGAGAATAAGAGCGTAGATAGTCTGGCAGTTAAAGCCATGCAAGTACACCCAAGATTGCGTGTTCTTACCAAACGTCCGTTAACTACAGTGCCATTTTTAGTTTCAGGTCAGAACTGAACTTTGTATCGCCAGGGTATAACCTACGGCTGAACTGTAGTCTTTTGTAGCATTTTTTTCAGTTTTCTTTCCTATGTATTAAAAAAAAGGCCTCGCTTGCTCAGTTCGGCCTGTACATAATTCGGCTCAATTTTGACCTGACTTGACCGAGTTATGGGTGAGTTACAGGCCAGAACGACGTTGTTTTAGAAATTTTTCTTTAAAAAAAATTCCTAACCCGCCTATGGCCTGTAGTATCATAGGTCGCTCTGCTCTTGACCCGACCTGACTCGACCTATTGACATCTCTAAAAATTATCGTAAGTCACAAATATTAAAGTTTATACAATTAATATAAAAGAAAATTAAGAACATTGATTTTTAAAATAATGAATTTTATGATTAATATTAATGTCATTGTTTAATTAAAATTATTATGTATAGCATTATGTTAACATAACACATTAAAATATGTTAATACATAACATTTGGTAATTGAGAAATATTTTAGTAGAAAAATAGAATTTGTAATCAGAAGTAAAAATGCATTGTGAAATGAATTAACCCTTTTATTTATACTCCAAATTTTATTTTTAAAAAATAGATTTAAACTTAAAACAATCAAACATAACTAGTGAAAGAATTTTTTGGTTTTACTTATGTTTTTTATTGTGATTTTTAGTTTTAGATTTAGTTTTAGTTTATAATTTATATTTTTCTTTCAAATAAAAACAAAAAACTGTTTAATTGTTAATGTAAATGTTATATTTTTTATTACTGGTAATAATCATTACTGGTAATAATCACATATTAAAACTTAAAGATCAATTGTTTTTAATAACTTAATTTATTTTAAACTCTTATATAATATTTATTAATAAAATTATTTTATTTTATTAAAATAAATAGTTTAAATTTTTAATTTTTGTATAAATTAATATTTATTTTAAATATTATTTAATTAATAAATATAAATTTATTTGAATTTTATAGTTTGAAGATATTTTATATTTAATAATAATTATTAAATTTATTTATTTAATTTAATTACAAAATAAAATAAAATAAAATAGTTCATATTTTTATTAATAATTAATTGATATTAATTAAATATATAACATTAAATCAAATTATTCATAATTCTCATTAATAATTAATATATTAAATAATTAAATAATATATATTTAGTTGATAATAAATTATATTATTAAACAACAGAAACAGAAAACCAAACACACAAATTAAAAAATTCAATATAAATTTAAAATAAAAAATAAAAAACCGAAGTTAATAATAATTTCATTTGGGTCCTTGGTTATTGGGCTAATAAGGTCAGAATAGAATTCAAAGACATAGGTTTCGAGAAATCAGTATAATTAATATCACAAAGATTAAGATGAACATGTCAGGTGCACTATGTATGCTTTCAAAGTATAAATACAAAATATCCCATAGGCACGTGCCCTCCACATATACAACTACCAGTCACGTATCATAGAATTTCGGTTTGGACTTTGGATACCCTCGCACGTGCGCCGGATCTGTCCCCAACTAACTTTCTCAACCAATTTCCTTCTCCCAACTAATCCACCAAACCCCATTTACTTTCGCCTTTCTCATATACTACTTAGCTTGTAATGTCACCTTTAATTTGTTTGATTTTTATTAAATAAATATTGAATTTACATATTTCAAGTTGAAAAAATATATAAATAATAAGCTATAAAAATAAAATATTAAACATGTAATTAATACGCCTTATGATTTAATAATCACAATAATAAAATTCCTTAATAAATGTGTCTCAACCTATTTAATTCTCTAGACATCAATTTTCTTAATTTTAAGTTAAAAAATTAATATTCCACTTATTTTTCTACATTCAAAGTGATAAAATAAGAGAGATTATCGAATACGATCATACCAGTATTAATATGTTGAATTTTATCTCGATTCTTAACATTAAATATGTATTTAAAATGAAAAATTGTAAAGAGCATTATAATAAAGTTTTTATAGCGTTTGATTCCATGTCCATCTTTTAGAAACAACTTTCTACTAATTAAGGGTATGGTTACGTACTATTCGACCTCTTCATATCTCGAGTAGTAGCAAAATTTTTATTAAGTTGTTATTATTGTTATTGTAAAATATCCAGGACTAGACATAGATTACCCATTTAATTTTATAAGAAGTAAAAGCCTTAAATATTGTCTATTTACATTAAACATAGAAGTAACGGGATCAAATCCTCTGTACCCACTAACTTACACCAACGTTATTCCACGTGATCTCCTTCACACATTTTTCTAGATCTCACATATTTATGTGGATGAGATCGTGTGGAACAGAGTTAGTACAAATTAGTAGATACAGAAGATTTCATTCTATAACTAAGTATTGCTATGTATCTTCTATTAGGGTTAATTTAGTAGGTAGCCAAAACCCCTACTAACATCGCGAAGAGAGCTTGCTGACTTGTGGCATACCTTAATCAATAGGTCTAGATTGATTTCGTACTATGTTTTGATTCCAAATTTATCCGTCACTTATGCGTAATTTAAAAAGGTTTAATAATATATAGTATTATTCTTACATTATAGAGAGATTGTTTCTGATAAATTTATACGTAATATGAATCAATAATAATAATACAAAATATCAACCCAAATTACTTAATAGTTTTATTTATTTTATAGTTGTAACTTTTTTTTTGGGGGGACAAAGTTGATATTTTAATTTTAATTTATAAATAGTGGTTGAAGGCTAATGTAAGGCTAACGTGTATCCAACAAACAATCAATAAAAAAGTTCCTCTCTTGTTCTTTGTTTTTGTCATGTTAACAAACGAGGACAAAAATGTCATTTCAACTTGCGATCTACAAACATAATGCGTTGGTCCCCATAACACTAATTATGAGTTAATGAGTGAACGAGTCTGCATGAAAATGGCATTTGACGATGGATTGCCCTTTTGCCTTTTTGGGACCACTTCTCTTTTAATAAACTTAGCTTATTTTAATTTCACAAGAAATCCTTAACTGATTTGAGAATATCTTTAGTTGTGAAAAAAATAGTCCCACGTCCCTATCAATTAAGGATAAGGATGCAGGCGTTTAGGGGTAGGCGAGTTGGTAGAGAGCGTATAAAGTCAAAAGATCTTGTGTTTAAATCTTTCTATTTATACTCTTTCGATCGAGTCTGTTCTATAGAACTTGCTTAGTGCAGAATACCCGATTAACGTAATTTGCAGATTATTGCGTCAATTCAGAGATTTACCTAGTACGCATCTAAAAGACAATAACTATAAATTTATCCGTTAAAAAAATATTATCATATCTTTTTAGATCTTGTATCTCAGCAACACTCTCATAGGATGTTATTGTTATATTTTTAATCTTTAGATGTGAAAAAAAAAGATATTAAACAAAAGAAGCATGTTTTTTTTTATAAATATAATAAATTATTTTATTAGAAAAATGGATTTAGAATAAAAAAGTTTAAGCATCAATTTTCCTTAGGTCGACACGACAAGTCGTTTGAAACGTGTAGAGGAGTCAAACGAGAAAAACTAGACCGTTAGTTGGCCTTCACCATCACCTCTTTCGCTTTAGCTTCTCAATTCTCATCTTTCGCAAACCAAAGCTTAACCAAGAGAAAAAGCAAAGAAGATGGAATATGTATATACATACATATCTACACACACACACATATACATATATTGTTGCTAAATCCAAACAAAGAAGGAAAGGTATCAAGACAGAAGGGATAGAAAAACTTTCTGACACCATGAACAAAAAAATCTGAAACAGTTGGTTTCAGAGCCTCCATTTTTCTTTTTTCCTTGTCTTCTCCAACTTTTATTCAACTAGTAATGTGAAAAAACTGCCTCAAGAGTCAAGACTTCTACTTTGCAGAAGCTTCAAAAGGTTCAGCGACCCTCCTCTCTGTGTATCTCATAAAGGGTACTGTCTAAAACTTGAAACCATAATATTGGAACTGAGGATCCTATATGAGGTTTCTTTTTCTGGTAGTTTTAAGCTCAAGAAAACGAAGAAGAGAAAGGCCGAAACTAAAGTGACAAGGTCTTTGCTATCTAGTAATATGAACGTTGTTGTATGTGTGTATATGTTATAGAACTGGTTAAGTTTTTTGTGTTTTTCCAAGGCCAAGTCTGTTGCACTCATGTATCATCATTACTTCTTTAGCCTCTTACCAGATTAGTTTCTTGTCGAAGTTCCTGGGTCTGGAATGCAGATCACATCTCTTGTTCTAATGGGGTCCTTTGGAATCTCATAAGCTCCTTGGTTTATAGCAAATCTTTCTTTTCTTTGAAACCGTTTTATGGCATATGTTCTTACAAGATGGGATCTCCAGGATTTAAATGCTTTTCACAACCCTTTATACCATCAGTTCATGTCTAATCTCTGGTTCCAAAGAGTGTGGATCTTTTCTGCGTACTTCTCTTTTTCATCCAGAGGAACTCTTTGGTTTCATAGCTCTTTCTTTCATTAACATGTAGGGATTACTACCGGTGTATGTTTTCTGATAGAGCTTATTTATCAAAAATTTTCCTTTCCTTGTTAGTAAAGGGAGTTTTTTCTAGTTATTCTTTTGGCTAGTCTCGAGAGTTTGTAAATTTGCGACGAAAGTGGTCGTCAGAAGAAGATACATTCTTGGCCGAGGAGCTTCAAGCTTGTGAAAGTGAAACATTCAAGTTCTGAGGAAGCGATGCTAAATATTCTGGTGGTTCAGATTCATTTGTCTCTTGCTTAAGTACTACTTCTTTGGAAGCATGCCAAGGACCAGAAGCAACCAAAATGGGGCATCCATTAACTTCCACAGACCTCGAAATTGGCTGTGACCTCGTAATATGTGTAATTTGTGCTGCTGCTGGCGAATAAAGTTGGAGATAGCAATTTATGTTACTACTGTATTTCATATCAAGTCTTCCTCTTATTAGTTGGATCAGCAGGGGTTTACTGATGAACTATGAGATAGATTGAATAGTTCTGAGTTAAAAAGGACTTGTAGATTAGTTCAACAACTTCAGCGTTAGTGGCGAAGCCTGACAACAATTTCCAAAGCTTATTTATTGCCACAATGCACCCCTACTGCTCATCTAATTCTCAGTATGGATTAGTCGCAACCTGAAAATTTCTAAATGATATCTATACATCGTCGCGATAATCTACAGGTGTAAGCGTTCTGGGAATTTTGTTGTTCAACGTAATGGGAAATGTTTCTGGTTGTGGATCCTGGAAGGTGTTTTATATTGGACATGTTACTGATTCAGCAATAGAAAGGATTACTTAGTTTGAAAGGATTCAGTTTCTGAAATGTATTGCCCTTTCTCAAAGGAGGGTGCTATTAAGATTGCTAGTCTTTGCAATAGGATTTGAGATTTTTGTAGGTATTAAGTCTTAAAGATGGAAGTTCAATGGCATTGCAAATGAGCGAAAGTTTATCTGTAGTTCTATCCATGTGGTGATAGTTTCCTTCATTTTAAACAGCAACCTCTTAAATCTTACTATGTTCTTCACCTTTTCATAGACATGTACTTTCTGCACTTCTGCTGTTATAAGATTTAATTCATAGTGCTTATTTATGTCCTTCCTCTTTGTTGCATTTGGGCGCAAACTAACTGAACCTGAAGGGAGAAGGAATTTCTGAATAACTTGCATGCATGAATCTGTGGTTATATATTTAGCTCTTTTTCAATTTTCTGAACTTGGTGTTGACTGCATAGATGCTGGTGTTGTTAAATCCGCTCAGGAGCAAAAAATTCTGATTATAATGGGTCAATCAGCTACCTAAAGTTTGGATGGCTGGTTGTGACATAGTGAGATTCATTATACTTCTTTTCTTCCTTCATGTCAGTTTAGACTCATCTTCTCAAATTTTCCATGCAGAGCAATGCTGCATTGAAGAGGTTTGTTTTTAGCTTTTCTGGGTCGAACTGCTCCTGCCAATTCAGAAGGATGTTGATGATCTTCTGAATCAAGTTTTTCCTCACTTCAGTTCAGTGATAATCTGTTGGAACACTCTCTGAGCTGGGGCTCAATAAGATTGACACAATGTCCACATGTTGAATTTGTGCATCATTCAGCATTGATTTTCATTGACATTGGGCTTACTTAAAATTAGAAATGGAGATCAAGGAACCAGACAGGGTTGTTGTAGCTAAACCAGTAGCCTCCAGGCCTACATGCTGCAATTTTAGGTCCTTCACAGAGTTGCTTGCAGGTGCTATTAATGCCTCACCTCCAAATGTTTGCTCAGAAACTACAGTTCCAGCCATTAGACCAAAGACAGTGAGGTTCAAGCCAATGGCCAATCGTGCAGCAGCTGCATTGCCTTCTTCCCAGGTTTTCTCAGTTCTACTCATTTTCATTACTGTTAAATACTGATTGTCCACTGAACTTTATGATTTTTCAACATTTCAGGCTGAACCCTCTGGAACAGCAGCTTTTGATACATCTGATAGAGTTTCAAAATCAGACTGCAAACCCACAATCATATATAAACCTCAGGCTAAACTTGTATCCAAGAAAACTGTCTCTCTCTTGGCAAATATGGTTAGTAGCTAGATTCCACTTGCAATAACCTGACACCTTTTATACTTGTTTCTTCTTTTTTTTCTTTTCTTCTATCAATCTGCTGCCACTGCTCCTATATATTTCTAGTAGCATTTCTTCCCAGTGCTGGGTTATTCCATTTCTTGTCATACATGTCCTGTTGGGAACCACCTGTCCTGTTTGATAGATATTGAAAGCTCTGACCTTGCATTTCCAGAAAAATCGACTTTGGTATCCTAAAGTGCAAACAAATTGTTTCCTTCTGATCAGGGAAACTTTAGCAGGAGTCAGCAGCACCAGCAGCACCATGCAGTGGCATCAGTTGACACTCGTGTATGGAAAACAAGTCAAGCAAGGAACAAATTTGCAACTCAACACGCCTTGAATCTTCAGAACATTCCATCTCGTGCCGAAACTGAACAGACGACTGAGTCGTCAAGGTTAGTGTCTCACTCTCAGAATCAGGAAGATGATACAAAAAGTTCAGCACCAACAGCATATACAGATAGACCTTCTTATGATGGTTACAACTGGAGGAAGTACGGGCAAAAGCAAGTGAAAGGAAGTGAGTACCCGCGAAGTTACTACAAGTGCACACATCCGAATTGTCCGGTGAAAAAGAAGGTTGAAAGGTCATTTGATGGGCAGATTGCAGAAATAGTCTACAAGGGTGAACACAACCATCCAAAGCCTCAGCCTCCTAAACGCAACTCATCGGGAACACAACGGCTGGGACTTGTCTCAGATGCCACTGCTCAAGACACAGATGCACCATTATGGAGTAGTAACATAAATGAAGGTTCTGAAAGTAGAGTTGAAACACAAAACGAGACAAGATTGCCCAGCACTTCCACTTATCAGAGTAAACCTCCTCCATCTTACGATCCTGCTAGAACCGGTTCAACGAATGTTGGTGCAGGAAGTTCTGACAACTCGTTCGGTCTTAGTGGAGAATGTGATGAAGCTAGCAAGGGATTGGAGGACGAAGATGATGAACCTAGAAGTAAAAAAAGGTACGATCAAAGCTGGTTTCAAAAAACTAGTCCAATCCAATTCAATCTGCTACTTATTCGCGGCCCATCTCAGGTTTCTATATGTGTGTTCGGCAAGAATGTTACTTTGGATTGATGTCTCCGTTTTCTTTCAATGTTGTTTCTTTATTATGCTACTATAATCTAATCAAAACTCATCAACTTTTCGTACAAATAATGATTCTTTCTAAGCTTTTAATCTTTTAGGAAAACTGAGAATCAATTTACTGAAGCTGGCATATCAGAGAACGGTGCAACAGAACCCCGTGTTGTGCTGCAAAGTTCGACGGATTCTGAGATCTTGGAAGATGGTTTTCGATGGAGAAAGTACGGGCAAAAAGTCGTGAAGGGAAATCCGTACCCCAGGTTTGAGTTCAAGACTGTTGCTTTGTTCTTGTGTAAAACTGAAGCGGCATTCTTCAGAATTTTTCCTCATAGCAAATTCTCCAATTCCTTTGCAGAAGTTACTACAGATGTACAAGTCTCAAATGCAACGTAAGGAAGCATGTGGAAAGAGCTTCTGATGATCCAAGAGCTTTCATTACGACGTACGAAGGGAAGCATAACCATGATATGCCTCTTAAGAGCCCAAATTCTGAAGCATCTGAACCTGACTTGCAGAAACGATGATTTCAACCGTCGAGTGAACTTTATATCAACTGTGCGTTTCAAAACAGGCAGGTTCCTGTTGAGTGGTTTAGATTATGAAAAGCCACGTTATTTTCTTTTCTTCCTGTCATTATCAGCTTCTGACTTGTCTTTCTGCTGAACATCTTCCAAAATTTCCAGTTATAGCAGTATAAGTACATCAGATAGTTAATCTATTATGTGATATGTACACAATCTTTAGATTCCTACCAACTTTCTGAAAGTGTACAACAATTTTCAAGCACTTATAATCATGTCATTTGATCATTGACATTACTTCATCGTTACAGATCATCAGATGCGACTATTTCTTGATTATCCTCTTACCCTTATTAAAGCATAAGAACTTGCCAAAACAATTTCCAGATTCTATGATCTTTTAACATGGTTTCAGAGTTCTGTAACGAAGAAGTCGAGAATCCCTTTAGCTTTTAAATTTTTCTGCAATTTTTCAAACACTTCACAGCTTCTGTTTAAGCTAATTAAGAAGTTATGTTAAAGAGAAACTCGAAATTTCTTTTCGAAGTGTTAATGGAAAGTTGAATAGGATAAGTTTTCTATGTTAACTCAGAATTAATAGCAAACTGTATAAATTAGTTTCCACACTTTCTGATTAGTCACACTCAATCATGTAAAAAAACCAAAAGGAGAGGGTAAAGAAATAGCAAAATGTTTGGAAAAACTCGAAACCTTGTCGTCGTCCCCAATGTAGCTCGTGATGCTTAGGGTAAGCCAAAGTTTTAAAAAACAGATAACAGATCCAAATTATTACTGTTAGAAGCTTTAAAACGTTAAATTAGTATTATATGATTATAAAATTAGCTAAAAATTAGATAAAATTAAAGAATTTGAAATATAATTGAAAGAAATTGTTCTTATTTATCTAAGAATTTGAAGTTTAATTGAAAAAATTGTTAAATAAAAATTAATCGATTTATTTTAGTTTATAAAAATTTATTAATTTACAAAAATTGATCAATTAATTAATAAATTGAGTTATTAAAGTAAATCAAACAGAGAAGTTAAATCAAACTAAAATTTTTACAATTAGACCGATTGAGTATATAATCATTGGGGTATACCCATAACAAAAAAGACACGCGACTCTTTTATATTTAATTTTTATTTTATAAAAAATTCTTATTATTTTTGTGATTAAAAATAATAATAAAATAAATAGAATATGAGTACATAAGTAAATCAATCATATACTATTTATATGACGATCTAATCTAGTTCTTAAATTTTAATTGAATTAATTAAATTTAATATAAACTAATAATTTATTATAATTATCTTAAATTATTAATTTAATTCAAATTTAATATATCTAATTTAAAAGTTAAGTTAATTTAATTCAAATTTAACATTTCTAATTTAAAAGTTAAGTTAGATCACTTTGTCAGTAGCATTTGATTAATTTGTATAAGATATTAATATCAAGTCTTTTTCATTACTATTTTATAACCAAAATTTAAAAGAAAGAATTTTGTAAAAAATTTAAAATTAAAAAGAATATTTTTCAAGAATTTTAATTTAAATAATTTTATAAAAAATTAAAATTAAAAAGAATATTTTTTAGAATTTTAATTTTTTAGAATTTTCCTTAAATTAAAGAAAATGCACATATCTTTTATCCTTTAATTTATTAATTAACTTATGAGGTATTTGGTTGAGAAGAATGACTATTTCATTCCTCGTCTACTCCTGGTAACAAATTGTTACTTTGTTTGGCTGAAAAAAAGTACACGGAATAGATCATAATCTTAAAATTTAGTTATTCTTGAATTTGCAAAATATCTAAAGACACTCCCTTTATCTTTAGTAAGGATGGCAACGGGTTGGATTAGGTCCGGGTCGCCCTCGGCTCTGCCTAGCCTGGCCTCATTCACTACCGGTCATAGGTCTAGATGGGCCGGCCCACAAACTGACCGTCCGGCCTGTGGTAGACCAGGGGCACGGTGAGCCATGGGAGGGCCGGGCTAATTCTGGCCTGTCTTTTTTTAATTAAAAAATATAAAACATAGTCGTTTTGGACAAAGCAACGCCGTTTTGTCTCATAACCCGCCAAACCTGGGCCAAAAATTAGCCAGATCAAGCCGAAATTACCATCCCTAATTTTTAGCTATTCCTAAAATGACGGTGATGAATAATAATAATAATAATAATAGAAGAAAAAGAAGAAGAAGAAGAAAAAGAAGAAGAAGAATTAATAATAATAATAATAATAATAATAATAATAATAAGAAGAAGAAAAATAATAATAATAATAATAATAATAATGTAGATATTAAGGACTATAATAGATATTTTAATTTTTTATTAATTATGTCGCTCTAAATTTACGTTTTTAAACTAAATATTGGTATACATCATCAGTATAAATTCTTAAGAATAAATCAAAGTAAGTAATACTCATTTCATTATATTCTTCGTATATTCTATTATATAGCGATTAGTCAAAGACCCTATTAATGATTAAGTATTGTTAGTATAAAAGATTATCACTGTTATGCATACTTCCTATTTAATCAATGTTTATATAATATTTTATGGTAAAGTTATATGACAAATTACAAAATCATATGTTAATACAAATCCAATTAGGAGAATCATTTCTCAACAAAGAATATGGGAATTCATTACTTTCATAATCTTAAGATGCTCATCAACACTTTCATATCAACTTTTGTTTAACCAATTCAAACAAAATGTGCGGGTTAACTCATCATTAGCTGTAACTCATCCTCAGTGGGCTCCATGTAACATCATCATCTAACTGAAACGTCCGTCAAGTACTGAACCCTTTTGACTCCGTGAATCATGTTTTCAAAATTGGGTTAAATTAAATTATAAAAAATTTAAGACTTAAAAAATTTAATTGTTTTAAATTGTTATAAAATTATTTAAAAATTAAATAAAATTAAAAATTTTAAAATATGACCGTAAGATTCTATCTTTACTTATAAAAAAATTATAGCTTAATTAAGAAAGAAACTATTAAATACAAATAGTTAATTAATTTTAATTTATAAAAATTAATTAATTAAAAAATAACAGATGAATTAATAAATTAATCAATTTTAATAATAAAATTATTAAAATAAATTAATTTAAAATTTTCAATTAAATTAAAAAATTCAAAATTTTTATATTGAATTTTTAATGATTGGTATGACTTCTTGTGCTTTTTAGGGAATGGTCGAGTTGGTAGAGTAAGAGTATGAGGCCAAAAGGTCCTGTATTCGAATCTTCTTATCTACGCTCTCTATAAGAATTGTCTAGTATAAAATACCCGATTGACATGATTTACAAATTATTATGTCAATCTAAAAATTTACCTAAAGTGAATCTAAAAGATAACGAACGCAAATTCCTTGTAAAAAACAAAAAAGAAAAGTGTTTGTTCTCAGCAACCTTGTACAGTAAAAAGCCTTAAAAGGAACTATATTGGCACACGACGTCGTTTAGGTCGTGGCCACCAATGCTCCGACCGTTTTAGGAAATGTAAGAAACCGTTAAACTAAAACATTATTAAGAATAGAAACTGAGGTAAATCAGAAAGCTGGTTGACTCTGTCTCATGGCTACTAGACATCACCGAGGATATTGAATTCTTCATTCTTTTTGAGCCTATAGATGCTGTTGTCATCACTCTATAGATATATCTTGCATTGAGAAGGAAGAGATAAACAGAGAACAAGGGAGTTATGGGGTGGATTCCTTGTTCTGGTGCATCCTTCTCTAAGAAGAAAAAGGAGAAACCGAGGACCCGGAACCAGAAGCCAATTGGTCAGATTAAACCCACTTCAGGTTTCTATTTTTATCCCCTGAAACATTGCTCTCTACATTTCTTGTGTGTTTCTACTTAACCATGGAGTTATAATACTCTGACCCTTGTACTGTGATTTAAAATCTGTTGGATTTGGATATAGGAATCGTTAAATTTCAGGTTTTTTGTGTTCCATTCTGAGTTTTTCTCGTTCCCTTATCCGGGTAGTTGTCTATTTGTCGGAAGTGGTTCCTTTGCAAGGTCAAAGGATGTTTTGAGATGTGACTGCCTGGTCACTGTTCATTCAGCTCTTCCTTAGTGATGTAGCAGACGCTTCATATATATATGTTGAAGGGATTTTTTTTTCATTTTATTTCAAACCTGTTTCAAATCCAACATTGCACCATTACTTCGGAAGGTAATTCTGATAAAATTCGGTTTTAGTTCTTATTTTATGTGTTGTTTGATTTAGAAGAATAGTGATACCCACTTTCTTGATGCTGATGTGAGTTTTTTGATTAATGAAACAATAAACTCGAGCTTGGTGCTTTCATGTTTCTTCTGATAAATGTTGGTTTTAGTTCTTATTTTTTCTTGTCATTGTTTCTAGATGCAGAGAGATCTGAGTTAGGTTCACCTTTGAAAGATAAGGAGGCCTCTAAGCGTGGAGATCTAGATGGCATTGCAGCACAGATTTTTTCATTTCGTGAATTGGCTATAGCAACGAAGAACTTTAAGAAAGAATGTTTCTTGGGTGAAGGAGGCTTTGGAAGAGTATATAAAGGGCGTTTAGAAAGCATTAACGAGGTTTGTGAAGTTCCTTGCTTCTGAAATAAAGACTGAACTAGTCTTGATTCCGTGGTCAATAGTTTTTTATTCTACCCTAAAGGAGCAATTTCTGCAGAAGTTTCATGATATGAACTTATGAATTTCTGTCAGTAACAAACAGTTAAGAGTTCCAGTCATGCATGGGAAGGTAAGTCACAAAATGACCGAAATCTGAATCTGTTGTTGCAGGTAGTAGCCATCAAGCAACTTGATCGTAATGGCTTGCAAGGAAATAGGGAGTTCCTTGTTGAAGTATTGATGCTAAGTCTACTTCACCATCCTAATCTAGTAAACTTAATTGGTTATTGTGCTGATGGGGATCAAAGGCTATTGGTGTACGAGTATATGCCATTAGGATCATTGGAAGATCATTTACAAGGCAAGTATTTGTGACCAAACATTTCTTAGTCAGTTCCTATAGTTTTAATTTTATTCGAGTCTGAATTGCTTCATTTGCAGAGGTTTCATTTGGTAAGAAAGTACTTGATTGGAACACAAGAATGAAAATAGCTGCTGGGGCAGCAAAAGGATTGGAGTTCTTGCATGATAAAGCTAGCCCTCCTGTAATATACAGAGATTTAAAGTGCTCCAACATTTTGCTTGGTGAAGGGTATCATCCTAAGTTATCTGATTTTGGCTTGGCCAAACTTGGCCCTGTTGGGGATAACACACATGTATCTACACGAGTCATGGGTACCTATGGATACTGTGCTCCAGAATATGCAATGACGGGTCAACTAACACTAAAATCAGATGTTTATAGCTTTGGAGTTGTTCTTCTGGAAATCATTACAGGACGGAGAGCAATTGACTACTCCAAAACTACAGGGGAGCAGAACCTTGTCGCTTGGGTAAGATCTCTCCTGAAAATTTTTCATATATGTTTGTTTGTCAAAAACATTTCAGAGGATTCCCTTCTGCTGGCTCATGAAAATGCTTTATGTTTTTGGTTTTGATTGAAGGCAAGACCACTATTTAACGAACGCAGTAGGTTTTCGGACATGGCAGACCCGATGCTTCAAGGTAAGTATCCAGCAAGGGGATTGTATCAAGCTCTTGCTGTTGCAGCCATGTGTGTTCAAGAGCAGCCTAATATGCGACCTGTCATAGCTGATGTGGTCACAGCTTTAAGCTACCTTGCTTCTCAAGCATTTGATCCTCAAACACAGCAAGTCCAGAGTTCTCGCTTGGTCCCTGTCCCCGGCACCCCTCCCAGAACACGAAGACAGGATAAACTCAACGGTCGTTGACAGAAGACAGAACAACGAGGCAATAAACTATGTTTTTGATCTTCTTTATTGCAAGTAGCTTGTATTCCTACTCCTAAGTGCGCTTTCTTCAGACTTGCACATCCCGGATTTACTTGAGAAGGTGATTAAGATTGCAACATTGGGTTCGAAGGCCAGGTTTCGTTGTCCCTTTCAAATTTTGTTCCACTCCACATAATTCAGTCTATATTTGACTGCTGAATCTCGATTAACTTAAAACAATATTATGCATATACTTCGCCTTCAACTTCTTGGTGCTGAAGGCTTCAGTGTCCATAGGATTCATATGGGGTAGTGTCCTATAATCCTGCCGTGCCTATGCTAGAGTCGTTTCCAGGATTAGAGACTAAGCAGAATATTCTGCTAAGCTGTAATTGAATTGAAATTCAGGATTCAAAGGCAAATGGATATTGAAGAAATTTCTATGGATTATCTTATATCCTTCTTTCTAAATAAGATGGTTGAATTTGATGGCCACCATATTCTTCTTTATGCTGTTCCTCGTGGCTGCAGCATATAGGAAATATGTGCTTAACTTTAGTTCATTTCTTGAGGAAGATGCATAAATTCTGACAGAAACTTAATGGGATAAAGTCTCTGCACAAGGATAGTTTGTAACAACATACACTGTATAATGCTTCCTCTTCACCCAAAAACATATTGTATTCCAAAGTTCGATCATAATTTACATCAGGTTATCCAAAAAACGAGGATGATAAACGTCAAAAACAGTTGGTAAGGCATTGATGTACAGTTGCTATACTCTCATTAGTTGGCATTGTCTTCAATCTTGCTGTCTTTTATCTTTGTTGTTGTTTTGGTTTAGCAAGGTCTTTGAATCTTTACCATCATTGCTGGAAGTACAGTCACTGGAGTCCTCATTAACTGGTTTACCCTGCGAGAAAGGAGATGTCAAGTCTTGAAGCTTTTCCATTGCAAGGAAATGAAAAAACTTGAAGAACACCTAGTAACCGTATACTTTGCAGTTCAATGTACTAAAAATCAAATAAAACCATGCTTTCAGCATTTCAGAATATGAAAAGAAGCTCTTTTTACCAATGTAAATGATTGCAATCACCTGAATTGGGTAGATGCAACAAAACTCACCTTGTTCCTGTCACGCCAACCAAGGCCGAATAAGCTTATCCTACTGGTGCTTGGATTGCGCATAGACCTATGACATGAAAACAAGGGTTGCTTGTAATGTGTAAAAGCAACCATGCTATAGACAAACTAACTTCACTGGGTACCAAATTGAGCAAGTAGTGAATAGAAATTGTTGGAAAACATAGTTTTAAAAGCAAAACTAGATGTAGTGGAAGTGAGATGAAATGAAAAATCAGTAGTTAATTTCAACCGAGAACTGCATCCCGAGTCAAAAACACACAAGTAAATCGTGACTAGGTGATACTGTTAGATATTGGTGTATATTTCATATTAACATCCAGTAGCACCAAAAACATGCTCCAGAGTGCGTAGTTTGAATATAGGGATAATAATATTACCTCCGGTACAACAGCAGCAAGTTTGATCATACCAAACAAGAAGTTTTACCAGATAGAAGTTCCACAATACCACAGAGATCACTCCGCAATTAGTTTTCCAAGTTTATGAAGTACTTTACCCTGCCTAAGTCATTAGAACTATCCAAAGTTGTCCCTTTTATTGGATGGCTTGCGTATGAGTAATCTGACAAGATAAAACTGTGTTGGTCTGTCAACATTCAGCAATTCACAAAATACTAGTTTTCCATGAGCTTCCCCTAGATTATTTCGGGGGTCAATAATGCTTTTTGGTAGGTAGACTAGTTGGCCTGTCAACATTCAGCAATTCACAAAATACTAGTTTTCCATGACCTTTCCCTAGATTATTTCGGGGGTCAATAATGCTTTTTGGTAGGTAGACTAGATATCAAGTATCTCACTGAGGCCTCTCAAGAACTTTCATGATATTTTTGTGTTTCTGTAGGCACTTGCTGAATTTGTCAAGAAGGGTACACAGTAAAATTTTTCATATTAGACTTAACAATGGCATTTATTTGCAGAAGAACTGTCCATCTTATATTCTATAGGCCTTCCCGTACAAGAGAGAACCTCAAAAGAAGCAATGAGGATGTCAAACAGATCATACCGAGGAGAAGATACTGCTCTAGCTTGGCCAGACTCATAGTGTATGGTGGCCTCCAGCATTGACTCTGCCATAACAACCCTCTTTTCCATCTGAGCAACTTTAGCGATAGCCTTATCATATTTTTCCTGGACACATTACATATCATTAGAATTTGTGAAATTTCAAGGTGAAAGTGAAGAATGAATTATCTCTACGCGTGGTTTCAGGCTTTATTCATAGCCATGCAGTCGCCACAAGTAGGTGGGGAACAAAAAGGATAAGGAGTTCGGCAAACCACTTATAGACAAGAGCGCATATCAATTTTAACCGTTGCTCTTATCTTTTAAGTAATTCATTTAATGTAGAAATTCTCAACTTTCAGAACTATGCATAACATGAACAACCATATTGCCAGATCTTTCATACTTTGGCAAATTTGGACAAGATATAAATAATCCAAATTAAAGTCATAATTTCTTCAATTTATAAAATTGAATAATTTTTTTTTGTTAAAAAGAGATGACACTAACCTGAAGCACACATATTGCATTTTTCTGAGTGGATGCTGCTTGCTCAGCATTTAAACGGGCTTCTTCAGTTATTCGCTGTTCTTGCTCAACTCGCATAAGGACCTACAGCATTAGTGCACAGATTACTGCATGATGCAATGGCTGAAGACTTAACCATTCATCCACAAAGGATTTATATGTTAGGCGATCCAATCATGAAAACTAAAACCTGAAGCATTGCATATTCTTGTTCTTTCTTATCAGCAAGGGCCTGTCTCAGTTCAGCCACCTCTTGTTCCAACAGCTCAATCTGCAAACAATGCTAAGTTCCCTCAGCACATTGAATTGGAAGAGCTTGAGGAGAAAATGGAAGGCATGTCTATAAGGCATATATATAATAACATTTTTTCTTGTTTTTATTGCCAAAAAGCAGAATTAGTTCAATTTAGAGCATCTTAGTATCAGATTTCTCCCTGTTAATCAATGAATTGGGATGGAATACTAACTAATAGGGTTCAGTTGTTTAATTCGTCAACTTTATGAAATCAAGAAATACTTGTGGGAAAATGTATTCCAAAAGCCTGAAGCATGGATTAGAGAATGGTCAGAGACAAATCTTAAAGAGAAAAACTTCTGTGCAAATATTCCTGCACGCTAGTGACTTATAGATGCACGACGCTACAAAATCTAGATTATGATCCAAAAAGATTCAAGCGCGGAAACCACTTAAAAGCTTAGGAAAGGAGAGATGTCTTTTGCATTTTCTTCAAAGTTTAAACCACCAAACCCATGTACTTTCTTCGGTAAATCAAATAAACCAAATACTTCCAGTTAATTCAACTCTATGCACCTTTGCACTCAATTCCCGCCTATTATCTTCTTTAACCATCTCCATGAGTGCTGTCTCAAGCTCCTCAGCCCTAAGTACAGAAATAACATGCATGAATATTGAAATTTCCATGTAAGAAACATCAAATTAGTCACACTACAAGCAATAAGGTTTATCAACAAGGAGTCATTCATAGCTGAAACTGATTGCTGCTCATTGTTTGTTATCAGATGCCGGCCAACAGAATAAGAAAGCCTTAGTGAAGCTATTTGATGAGTATTACAATGGAAGGCTGGATATGTGTATTTAGCAATTAAATAAGGAGGGGAAAAAAATAAATGAATAAAAAAAAGATGATGCCATGGAAATAAAAATTTCAGCCAAGTATGATGCTTAAAGTTACACAAATGATGGTCAATCAGCAAACTGATTAGACAAGCAAAAAGGAGGATTCTGAAGCAACCACAGTTACTCTTAGCTTCCGTACTTTTTTAATCATAAAGAAGCAATGTTCTCATCATTTTATCTACACCAGATGCAAGCCTCATAGAAAGTGCAATCAAATGTTTGATGGTTGTAGACAGTTAGATGCCACAAGAAAGCACCAACCTGAGTATTGCAGATCTTTTCTCATCCAACAACCTGCACAATTCAACCTTCATCCAAACCACCTGCACAACAGCTGTTAATGGCTGAAATTTAAAATAGTGCGAACAAGCCACATACATTTTCGCTTAGCTTAAGATTGACAGACTATTGCTCTGGTGATTTATCTAGCTTTCATGTTAACCATAAATGTCCTCCCATTGTGTAGTGAGTCATATGCCAAATTAATATTTCGCAATCTGTGCCAAAAACATTGATTAATACTTATGACACAGCATCCAGGTACCATCGGATGTCTTGGACATAAATCCCTTGCATACTTAAAATTTGTGCCATAAAAATTCTTTATCTCACATGACCACATGATGCCTCCACTGGGAACAATTAAATCAACTGGGTCTGGTGAAAGATACTATGATAATCATTCTGTTTCAAAGGAAAATCAAGATCAATAAAACTAATTACTAGACTCTATAGCATCAAAATAAGCATCCAAGTATATGACTTACACATAAAGCACAAAAGGCAGCCTACTGCACATATAAGAAATACCTGCTCTTGGAGATCCGGTAAAGAATCTGCTTCTGAGTTGTTAGAAAGGCCACTGAGAAAATCATCTAGATTGGAGGAGCATGTATTCAATTGGGACACTTCTCCTTCACCTATCTTTTCTTCTTCTACAAGGGGCACATGGTCATGCTTGAAACTGTACAGCTTTGATGCAAGCCCTTTGGAATCCTTCCAAACTCTGCCCTTTTTAAACCTTTCTTCAACTATTTCGAGTATTGCTGGTCTATGTTTTTTTCTCATCTCTTGTAATCTAGCTTCAGTTACAGCCAAAAATCCCATACAGGCAGTCAAAACAAGCTGGCTGCTATCAAATGTTGATCCCGCAAGATTTTGTAATAAAGTAATCGCATCCCCCGCATCCTTAGTTGTAAGTAATGCTGGACCTGGCAGTTGTGTGGCGCAGAGTTATGTTTTTTAAAGTAATTCTAATCATAAAGAAAGTGAGGTACTAAGAAAAGTTTAATCTCAAAATATATCAAATTAACATCATTCTTTATGTTCCTTATATTAAACATACTGTATAACTCCATCAAAGCAAGTGCAGTTCGGAAAAGCATTACACGATTTCCTTCAAATAGCAGAACATCCCAGATTCTGAGAACTGGAGAGAAAAGAGCCAATTAGAAGAGTTCCACATTGATTTTGAAACACGATATTGGAGCAAGTTATTTTAGCGGACCAAAATAAGTTGGTCTAAAGCTTAAACTAAACCAGCTTACCGCTTTCCCAAGGAAGCATGTTGACAAAAATTGAAAGGAACCAAGGTCCAGATAACCAAGTCACCTGCACTCCCAAGTAATCCAGGTGATTAACTGCACCAAAACACCATTGCAATGAAAAACACTATCCAAATTACTTTGCCTATATAAAGAATTGCAAAATTACAAAAGATGTTTGAGGAAAAAACGACTACCCAATTTAGGAAATCTTTCACGCATTAACTCCTCAAAAACAAGTTGGTCCACCTAAAAACATGAGAATATTTTAATTATAGGGTTCACCGTGCAAATAGAAATCTAATGAAGATAACAATATATGACGGTGCAGATAGAAGAATGCTCTGTGCAAGAAATTTTGATGAAACACACCTGAGATTCTATCATCTCCTCTGTATAGTAGCCATCAAAATATTCATCAATTATGCCCACAAAAGTCCTGAAAAAGCAAAGCATTACTCAAATTGAGTTGCGCGGTTATACTTTGTGTTCATATATGATGGATCCCTAAGCTTATCAGTTATGCCTCACACAACTGCCATAAAGAAGAGTCAAAATTGAGTTCATGATCTTGTTGAGAAAAAGGATCCCTGTTATCAATTTTATCAATTGTTTAATACTTATTTCCAGTTTGAATATCTTGTATGGGTTACAATAATACCCCAAGATTCAAGATTGACCTTATTTATTAGACAAAACTTAAGAATTCTCAAAATCAGTATTTTTACTTTTGGGAGTTTGGGAGGTGGGGGATTCGAAGCGAAGGAAAAAAACTGAGCTTCTACCACAAAGAGAATATGATCTATGCTCTTCATGCTACAAAATGTCACCTTATATGCTTTACTTAATAAAATATCCACATTCAGCTAAAGTATTCATATCTAGAGCAATAGTGATAAGATAAGCTCCATAGACATACCAAAATGCATTCTCCTCAGGCATCAGAAGTAACAACAAGCCAGCAAAGAAATTCATGGCCTGCAAATATATACCTGATGAGGTGAATAAAAAGAATGTTGCAACCAGTTATCTAATAAAACCCCATCGCATTTATCAGGAACAAGAAAAACAACAGATTTCTATTAGAAAGGTAGAGGAGAATAGTAATAGTAATAGATAAGATTCAAAATTTCTAGTGGAAAATAAGAACACAGCTCGATTAGAGTTAGAAAGAAAGTAACACTGAATTCTAGAAGATACACCAGAAAATACAACTAACCTGACAATACCCAACAGAGGGGTTATGCTTAGCATATGCTAAAAGTAAGCGCCTCAAGGAATCCCTACCATGATCATCCAAAGCAGGATGCCCTGGGAAGGTTCGAGGAATGTCCTGAAAAGTAAACACAAAATCATTCCAGGAGAAAAGTGAATAAAAATCCAAAGCAAAAGAAGTAGAACCTACAAATTTAACAGATTTCAACGATAAAGTCCAAGGCGCATGCATCTAGACCTTCTCAATCTGCCTTTTCCATTTTACGGGCACCCCATTGCTTTCACCAACATTAAGTTCTTCAGCCAGCAACTCCTCATAATATCTCTCCACTCGACGTGCCTTTACACCAACAAAAGCTTGCCACACCTACATGGCAGGACATATATGAAAAAGTATCTAGAGGAAAGTAAGAACTTGCTAAACATCTATATAATAATCAGATCAACTTTACCTCGCCCCTGAGATCCTTTGGCACTCCCCCATGAACAAGAAACTCAAGTTCTTCTTTCCAGGGAAAAAAGGGTTCCTTAGTGGCTTCAGTGTTTTCACTACTTGTCTCTGCAGATTTACTAAAGTTCTCATCTAAAATCTCTTTAACACAAATCTCCTCCTCAACATCCTCTTCTGTCTGAGATTCCATCTCTTTTGGTAGTAGAAGATGGCTTCCAGCTTTAGCAATATGCAAGTTTTTCATTTCCTTTGAACCCTTCACACGAAAACTCATTAGGTTCTCTATGGCATGAAGGGATGGTCTAATCAAAGACCATTTTTTAATCTTACTAGCCTTTGTTTCTTTTGAATGACTATCCTCCTTTCGTACTTCTGAAGGTGGCACCTCTTTGATGAGTTTCTCCGGAAATTGGGCCCCTTTTTGTGAGTCTTCCAAATTCTGAAGATATCGTGGTTCTGCTGACTGCAGCTCTATTTTGGGTTCCTCTGAAAGTTGCACCTCCTGTTGTGGTTGTTCTGAATGCTGAGCTTCTTTTCCAGGTTCCTCCAAAAGTTGGACTTCATTTTGTGGTTCTTTTGAAGACTGAACCTCGTTCTTAAGTTCCTCCATACATTGCACCTCCTCTTTGCCTTCGTCTGAAAGTTGCACGACCGTTTCAGGGCCACATTTTGTTGAACCATCAGAATCAGATGTCTTCCCACTTGAATAATCCCCCTCCCTGCCACAGTTTGAGACACTTTCTAATGCACACTCAGTTGTTTCACCCTGTGATTTCTCCTTGCATTCCTCCTCGTACGAGCAAGACTGACCATATTCCAATTGACGGTCAAGGAAGTTTTTCCACTTATTGGATCTTTCACCTTCCTCCTCCTGATTTCAAGAATATATCATGTAAGTAAGGGAGAAAAAAACGCTTTTACCTCCAACGCTCTTGGGCAATTAATGTCAACCATAGATGCATGCTAAAATCCAGAAATACCATTTGAAGAATTCTTCTTCACGAAGCATGAGCATAACATAGGAAGCATACTTGCACTAGCTATAGAAAGTTAGTGTCTCTTTAGAGCTGATATTTTGTTTTGCAACAGTTGGTTGATTGGTTAATTCCATTTTTATAATTCTTTGCAAGCGTAAAGATTTTAAACAATAACTAGATTTTCAGTACCATACCAACTTGGCATAGGGCAGATTGGCTAAATTGGCTTTAGCTATATCAACTTCCACAAAACACACAATAGGGGATTTGCTACCCAGTTACCTTGTAGATGCTCACGTACTCTCTGTATCTTTCTATGTGTTGAGGTCTCAAAGCAAATCCATAGGAGTCCCTGTATTAAACAAAAAAAATTTGAATCTAGTTTTGATCAATAAATACCCAATTAAGTTCATAAATACTGTAAACACGCATGGCCACAAATAAGAAGCATGGTTAAACAAAATATAACATTTCAAAATATAAAATGTGGAAGAGGGAAGACAACTCATGTCCAATCTGACTTGCCTGGATTCAACCTCCAATGTACGCCTACTTAACAAGGACAACAACATACTTTACAAAGGCTTCCAATTCTACTGCCCATAGCTTTCTGCGTATTTTCACCAACAGAAGAGTTCTAATCCTCCATTTTACTTAATAGTTAAACTTCATACACCTAAAATGCACCCCACGGTCACCTATCCCTCAAACACATAACGAGCACAAAAAAAGATTGCATCTTTTTGAGTTTAACACGATCGAATGAAACCCCAAAACTTTTAGAAAATAAATCACTCCCCAAGTATCAATTTCATCTTAAAAACTGCATGCAAAGCAACATTTTGAGCTATGAACTAAAGTAATATGACGCATCAAGCCACCACCACCACTCCAACAACAAGTATCCCCTGTATGAGTTCTCAGATCATTAAGAAAAACCGGCAGAAGTTTTCAAAGAAGTAGAGAAACTTAAGCTCTAAAAGACACGTTTACACGCAAGAATTTTTCAAAAAATTAATAAATGAAAACGGAATTAATGCTTATGAACAGTGTTATGTCGTGTCTACCTCCTCCTGTGTTCTACAAGGAAGGCCTTGTTGTCCGCCATGTCCGGCTTCGTCCACTGAAAGGGTTGTTAGTGTCTGAAGATTCGGGAAATCCAAGGATGTTCCTTTAATTTCTGCTAACTGAATAAAAGTTATGATCTTTCTACAGGTTCGTTTCATTCTTTTCCATTTCTAGTCGTTACCAAAGCAATTAAATGATGGTCAGTCACGTGTTAAACTTTGGCGGGTTCTCGCTTCTCAGTCTCAATCACAGTTGCAGGGTGGGATTTGCTAAAACGACGTGTGCTTTCACTGTAAAATGTTGATGAGTGGTTTCCACGTGGAGGGCAGTTTGTGAGGAAAGTTGCGATTGTCACGTAACTAATCACATTATGAAATTTACAAATTCAGCCCAACAATTTAAAAATATATTTTATTAATATTATTGACAGAACTTATGAAATCTAACATTTAAAAAATTCATGAAATTTTATTTTTATCAAAATAATATTATAACTTTTATATTAAATACATTGGTGATTATATATTAAAATATAATTACATATTTATTTTTTAAAATTTTAAATACTTAATTAGAATTTTAAAAAACTGAAAATTAAATTATAAATTTTAAAAGTTTAAAAGTTTTAGAACTTTATAATCTATTATCCTTTTTATAAGCTAAAAGAATTATGAAACTAAGTTGAGCTACATTTAATTCTTAGGTGATGGAATGAAAGTGTGGTTACTAATTTAAGGATGACAATAGGTCAGGTTCGGGCCAAAACTCGACAGAGCCGTAGATGGCTCAACCCTGCCAAACTAAATTATTATTTTTTTTAAAAATAAAAATTATGAGTAATTTATTTTTATTTAATAATTATTTAATTTTATATTAAAATTCAAAAAATTAATTTAATAGTTATAATATAATAGAAATAAATATTGATTTTTAAATCATTTATTTTAGTATAATAACTATTAATAAACATTATATAAAAGACAAACAATTTTAATTAATTAAAAATCTTATTTTTAAATTTTATTTAATATATAATTATTATCAGTAATAAAAATATAACTATAATAATATTTAAAAAAAGCTTTTATTTTTATTTAAAACACAAAAACTAAAACAAAAAATTAAAAATCACAATAAAAAAACTCATTAAGATTTTAAGTCACTAGACAAGGATACAATATAAGTAGTGTCATCAGCCACATACCACATATGGTTTATACTTGGTACAACTCAAGTTTCTCTGCCGACTAATACTGTTCAGTAACAGAGAACCTTATTCTATGCTTATAAACTGGTGACCCGCTCACTGCCCCTGCAATGGAAAACATTCAGAAACGGCTAGTCAGAAGAACCGACATGAACTTAATCATGGTACTAAACTATCTACGACCAGAAGCTTACCAAGAAGTACTTCGTGTAAGTCGCAACTACTTCCTCAGGGTCAGCTTTCTTTGTCTGCTTGTAAGCCTCAACCTTGTTCATCTCCTGCACCAGAATATTTGAAGAAAGGAGAAGTTAACAGGAACCTCCATTGCAATATATATCGGTCACTCTACCATAAAACAATGCGATATTCGCTGGCTTTTATACATCTCGAGTTCATCTAGAGTGTCCTTTCTGATTCCAATATTCCGAAATTTTACCAAAATCTACCAACCATACTTTCTGAAAGTTTAACAAGTCAACTTTGCATCCAAACTTTGGACTATGCTCCAACAATTATTTGTAAAATGAATCATCTTAAGCTCAAAGTAAGAGCAGATGCAACAGATGACTAGTCCTCATCAGGTAAGGATTGTAGCTCTTGTCCCCTACACAAAAAGTGAAACCGGCCACTAAAGAGGATCAATGTAATTGAGCTCGACCCTAAGGAAAGGGTAGGACTGGCATTAGCTATAGCATCTGATTGAGCAAAGTGGGGTAGAAGTTAGGCATTGATTGAAGTTTCATCCGGAGGTTCAGCGGTAGCAAATTTACGAATAGGGAGAAGATTGGGAGATATTAGACTCCCCGGTAGAAACGTGGGAGATAAACAAATCATGTGAAAACAAATAAAAGATTAATAGAATGGAAGAACAAAGTATATACCTCAATCCAAGTAGCAAGTTTTGGCCTGCCTGCAGTTATGTCATACTTAAACACTTCTGATAGGAAGATTTGGAATCTATCAGTAACTGTAATATAGGCTATATCCACCTGAAGAACAAAACTCATGTCCATGAGATAAGAGGAGAAAAGATCATGAATCAAATGCAAACTAAATAATTCAACGTTAAATTCTACGAAAGTCATGAATTAGATGCTATGAAGCTGTAGTATTAAACAACTTAAGCACTTGGCTTACCAAACTGAATTGGCCAAGTAAGAATGGACCATCATCAAATTTATGAAGAGCATTTTCCAGATAATCGAAAGCAGGACCTACAGCAAAGTTGCTGATTCAAAGACTGAAGTTTATACATTCGATGTCATCCAAAAAACAATATCGCACTATAACGAAACTTACCGGCTTCTTTTGAAACATCTCCCTTAAATGATTTATAAACTGTGCCGCTATACGTATCAAAGTAAGAAAGCGACTCCTCTGCAAACTGTTTCTTGGCAGGATCCTGCAGTATTTTACAGCAAAATTTAACCAAAGATCAGAAAGACAAGTGTGTATTGAGGGATAATACATAAACTCACGCATCTCACATCTGGGAGAAGAGATGGCCCTTCAAAGTTGCTATCAATGAACTTGATCAGATCAAGACTATCGGGAATGAATTTTCCATCATGCTCCAAAGTTGGCACCTAAGGCAACAAACACTCCAAACTCATCAACTAAACAACCAAAATTCAACCTTGTTGACCCTACTCTTTATAATAAAATCTGAATTTTAAAAGCTAATGCTCATTATAATCATCTACTTCACATAAGTAAAGACATACATACACATATATACAAACCTTATTGGTGGGGTTTACTTTCTCTCCGTACCAAGCAGGCCTGTTTTGAAGATCCAAAGGAACTAGCTTTATCTTATCCTGCAATCCCTGTAAACCCCCGAAATATAGCATATAAGTAGAGCCATCTTGGATAAGAAATTAAGCATACACAGAGCGAGATATAAATTATGTAACCTTAAAGTTCCTGGTGATCCACACTCGCTGAGCAAATGGACAATTGTAACTGAGATAAAGCCTATAAAAGATCCATTTCAACAAAACACACAAACCCCAATCAAACAACTCAACAAAGAACAGAGGGTAACGAATAATACCAAGTACCAATAAAGAAAAACGAGAGTAGTGTAAGACAAAAACACACCTTGTGGTTCCATCAAGCAGCGGAGGTGGCTCTGAGGTGGCAGCTAATGGCGGGAGCAAGTCCTCCGGCACGCTCTTATCCAAACTTTAAATCCAACAAAAAACAAGAGAACTTAGTAAGAGAAAAAACAATATAACTAACTCCAGGAACAAGGGGTCGATACGGAGGAGATTCTTACGTAGCCGCAGCCATGATCGGTCGAGCTCCGGCGAAAAGAACAGAGAAGGGTAGAGAAGTACTATAGTGCCTTGATCTCCGGAGAGGTTTACAATATTTTATGGTTTTGGGGCAGATGATCGTGGACGGAAATGAGTGAGAAGCACAAAGTTGGTGCAGCTTAAAAAAATGGCCTTGAGACGTGAGAAGTGACCTTAGCAGTGACGACATGGTTCGCGACAGAGAGAGGGCGAGTTGGCGGGATTAGAGCTTTTAGACATTTTCTACTTAGGGCCCTTTCGTTTTAAATATTTGGATAAACTTGGGCATGATTGATTTTTTTTAATTTTTTAATATTAGTGCTAATTCTTTTAATTTTTAATATAAATTGTTTATTTTGATTTTTTATTTTTTGTCAAACGAATCTTTTAACTTATCTAATAGTGTTATTTAATTTGATATAAAGTGTAATTGGCACGCTTTCTCTTAAATTTGTGATCAATTAAAAAATATATATTAATAAAAGTATTTAGATAAAAATAAAAATTATAGTAAAGTATCTAACTAAATCCTTTATAGAATTTACCAAAAACCAATTTTTTCAAATACGTAGGGATAGCAACTGGACTGATCGGGTAGAGTTTGAAATCAATAAGCCAAGCACGTGTTGATCGGGTCTCTCGTTGGGCCTCGAGCTTAGTTTTCCTAAAAAATCAAACCTTGGGCCGACTCAGGTTCAAGCTGCCCAAGCCTAATCCAACCTAAAACCTGACTTTTATATATGCAAATCAAAGCCGTTTTGACATTTTAATTGAAAAAAACTTGATTGGGCAGACTTGGGCTGAGACTGCCTCTGACCCAACAGCCAAGGTCTAAGCTTGAGGTCTGGTCTAATTCATTGTCATCCTTAAAAATAAGTTTATAATAAATTTAATAATATTAGTATGTCATAAAGCATGATTTAAACTGATAAAATTAAATATAAATTATGTAAAACAAAATAAAAAATTAATATTTCTCTCTTTTGGAATATCTTCAAACACTGTGTACTAAATTTGACGTATTGTTTATATGATATATACATGCATATAATATTTATACGTACATCAAACTATATTTATTTAGTATCATTTAAATATGTAATGCAATATAATTAAACAACTATTAAATATAAGGCATAGATATTTTTTAATTTAATTAATAAACTGTTAAAATATTTGAAAATAATTAATAACAATTAATTACTTATTTCTTTTAAAATTCTTTCAAACACTATAAACTTAATTTAATTATTTAATATTAATTAATTATTCATAATTAATTATATTTGATTATAATTAATCCTTACGTGTTAAAAATATCAATTTCTATATATATTACTATATTATAAAGAGAAAATATTATATTTGAAATAAATAGTAAAATTATTAGTATTTGTTGTTCAAAATTTAAAACAAAACT
Organism: Erythroxylum baracoense; assembly: GCA_025629805.1. Classification (NCBI taxonomy): domain Eukaryota; kingdom Viridiplantae; phylum Streptophyta; class Magnoliopsida; order Malpighiales; family Erythroxylaceae; genus Erythroxylum; species Erythroxylum baracoense. The sequence goes on from JAOTAY010000004.1 coordinate 31,561,657, forward strand.
TTGCTATATTTTTTATTTCAATGAAATATTTATTTTTATAATTTTATTTTTTTATTTATCATATACTAATTTTATAACAATTTAAAGTTAATACTAATTGAACTTTTAAACTTTAAACTTAAATGATTCACTTTTTATTTATAAACCAATTAATTATGTTATCCAATACTTAAAAGACAAAGTTAACCAAAGTAGAATACATAAAGCTAAAGACAACCACAAACCAAGAATTAACTAATCAAGCTTATCATATAAAGTTAAGATTTGAGAATAACAAAAACTAAAATTGTCACCTCAACCAGCTTTTACAAAAAATTATTACATATATTTAATCCTTATGCCATTATTAGATATTAATAATAATTTATATACGAGAATCTATTAACACGTGTTGATATCATTCAACTCCAATTATTCAGGTTTAGATCACCTTTTTCTATTATCTTGTTCTTACTATATTTCATGAATATCTATCCATTCATTTTATGTAGGTCCATTTATTAGATAGATAGTTCTTACTATATTTCATAAATATCTATCCATTCATTTTATGTAGGTCCATTTATTAGATAGATAGATGCTCGTAAAATAAGATACGAATTAGATAATGAAAATATGTGATCTATTCCTCTTATATTCAGAGGACATGACCACGTAAATAAATGGCTGAAATACAATAAGACAAGATAGAGACAGAGTAAAAGAGCCAAAAGATCTGGGGGAAATATTCAGACATTAACAATTTAAGATTTTGATTGACTAGGCAATGAGTACAATCTTTTGTTTCTCGTACAACAAAACACAAGCATCTCATGATTCAACTGGTAATGTTCTGTAACAGAGAATCCTTATGCCATATGTATGTGTAAACTAGTGACCTGCTCACTGTCCCTGAAATGAAAAACATTCAGAAGCTGCTAGTTAGAAGAATGGACATGAACTTCACTATGGCACTAAACTGTCTTCTGCCAACTACAATCGCGGGTTTACCGAGAAACGCTTCTTGTAAAACTCAACCAGTTCCTTAGTATCAACTTTCTTTGTTTGCTTGTAAGCTTCAATCTTGTTCAGTTCCTGCAGCACAATTTTTGAAGAAAGGTTTATAACGAGAACCCCCATTGCAATACATATCAGTGGGCGGTGGCTCCGCACCAAAAGCTTTTGTCGTATGTCATATGACTATGACTAGTATTTCCTTCCTGCCTTCAAATAGGGATCACAATGGCTCAATTCGATCAGCTTGGACAGTCCAAAACCTGACAGTTCAGAGTCATAATGACGTTGTTTCAACATATTAACGAAAACACGTTGGAATCGGTTCTCTTCGAATCCAGCTGGACTCAATCAGCCATCCCTACTTCCAATCTTATGAAATTTTACTAAAAAGCTACCAACCATACTTTTTGAAAGTTTGCTGTATTACAAGTCTACATTGTAGCCAGAAAGATTGTAATACTCTTCTAAGTTCTAACACTTATTTGTACAATGAATCATCCCAGGCTCAAAGTAAGAGCAGATGCAAGAAAATGCCAGCGGCAAACATCAGACATGTAGGAAATAAGCCTATCTTATGACTATAAATAAAAGATTGAAAGAACAAAGTACCTCAATCCAATTAGCAAGTTTTGGTCTGCCAGCAGTTATGTCATACTTGAACACTTCTGAT
>JAOTAY010000004.1:31585302-31603149 GCA_025629805.1 Erythroxylum baracoense
GTCAATTCTTAGCAAATCCCCTCACTACACATTGGATTGCACTAAAGAGAGTGTTGCGTTACCTGAAAGGTTCCTCTAATTTAGGGTTATTGTTTCCCTTCACATACTTCACTTCTTCAGCAAGCATTCAGTGACTCTGATTGAGCTAGTTCACCTGACGATAGGAAGTCCACAAGCTGTGGTTGTGTCTTCATGGGGGAAAATCTTGTCTTTTGGAGCTCCAAGAAACAATTGGTTGTGGCCTGTTCAAGTACAGAAGCTGAGTATAGGGCGCTCGCACAGGTACCAACTGAACTACTTTGGATCACCTCTCTACTCACTGAAATAGGTTTCTCTCTTCCTCAAAGACCTATTCTATGGTGTGACAACAATGGTGCAAAGTCTCTCGTACAAAACCTCGTGTTTCACTCTCGAACCAAGGATATCGAAATCGATATACATTTTGTGAGGGATAAGGTTGAAGAAGGGTTACTAGAAATCAGATATGTATGTTCTATAGACCAAGTGGATGATCTACTTACCAAGTCCTTACCAACACTGATATTCCAGTACCTTATTTCCAAACTAAACCTAATCACAAATCTTAGGTTTAGTTTGTGTGGGGGTGTCAGACAACATTCAAATGTCGTGAAGCTTCCTTGTCCCAGTTACAACATTACTCACATTGGGCCTATAATAGACCAAGGGCCTATTACTCAAAGACCACTGAACAATCATGAAGTTGCATACACAAGAGAATCTCCAACTAATTCTAGAAGAAATTCATAGTTGTATTATGTTTTGTACAAGCTAGATATCAGTATGATTTGTTATAGATCAATGGTCATGATCAATTGCATATTGTATATAAAAATAAGAGATAGTTAATGAGAACGACAAGCAATACGATTACATCATTTTTCATCATCCTTATTTCTTTAAATTGTTTCAGAATTCAATTAAATTGTTTGGAACACAATAAAAATGAATTCAACAACTTAATATGACTTTTTTTATCCTTAACTAAAAATAATATGTAATTAGTGTGTGTGTGTTTTGTAGTAATTTGTATATTTATGATGTGTATATTTGAAATTTTTTTTAATGTTTTGAAAAGAATTGACTCTTCAATTCACAAACCAAATTACACCATTTGAGATGTAAATTGAATTCATTAAAAAAATAAGATTCAATTACGTGGTTATTGGCCTTCATCTATGTGCCAAGCTTAGCCCTAGACTTGAAATCATTCAAAATTAATCAAGTTTTAAATCGCGCTCACGCTTCATGTCCTAAGCCTAGGCAGAAATGAAATACATGGTATGAACATCACAGTTATACCATTTAAATGTTACTTAAATTACAATTCAAATCAACTCTTAAATTTGAATTGAATTAATTAAATTTGACCTAAACTAATAATTCATTATCATCATATTAAATTATTAATTTAAGTTGAGTGTAATTGGTTTAAGTCAAGTTTAAGAGTTGTTTTAGGTTATCATATCAGTGACATTTGATTATTCTACATCTAATAGTCATACCATATTTGTTTCATCTTTATTTTTAATCGAAATGTAAGAGAAGAACTTTTTATGAGAAACTAAAAATTAGAAAGAGTCTTTTTTGAGAATTTTAAAAACTAGGATGTTCTTTAAAGTTTCTTAAATCACTATTTTTTTTTAAATCAAATATCAGGAATAACAAATAAATAGTGATATTATCAAGATATTGTTAGTGTTTGATTGATGATTAATAGAATATTATAATCAAAATCATATATTATAATCATTTATATTTTATTTCTTTGACAACTATTTTATTTATTTCATTGATGCTACATTAAGTAAAAAAATTCTTTAATTTTAGTTTTATTTTCATTACAAAAATTATATATAACTATTTAAAAATTAATAATTTATTGAATTAATGAAAAATAACTTTGCTCGCCACGAGTTGGATTTGAATCGGCACTTTTGGGTTGAAAAGACATACCCAACTAATAACCTTTTATTCGAACTATCCGTAATAGTCACTTGGCTAGCCACTCAGCGGATGGCTACTAAAGGGATCATATTACTTGTCTCTGTTATTCTGTGCCTACCTATTTTATGAGCATCTATTTATCTAATTTCTCTCTATCCTATTTAATGAATAGATGGATGTTCATAAAACAAAGCAGATAAATGTAACGCACTAGCACTAACCGATAAACACCATATGGCATTACCAAATGGGGCTTTGTCGTCGTAGGCAAAGTGGCTGATAGTGAACACACTCCGGCAGTTCAGTTCAAGTGTTGTTGATATGTCTTATGGCTTTGCGCATCACACACTCCATTTGGGATTTTTTATAATTTAATTCTCAATTTTTAATTTCAAATTGATGGAGAAATTTTGAATAAGTCGTCTTATTATTATCTTTGTTTTATTTTCTCTTTTTTCTCATTAAACTATAAATTTCCCTTTCAATTATTAAGTATATATATACTAAGGATGAATAAGATGGACGATTAAGAAATCCATCCCATTCGTCCATTTCATCAACGATCTCTCTTTGCCCACGTCTGTCACGACTGTGACTATTTTAGTCACAGGCTCGATCTTCTCTTTCTCTTCCTATATCTACGACTACGTTTTAGGATCGCTTATTAAGTATATATACTAAGGACGAATGAGATGGATATGGGATGGACAACCACAGAATCCATCCCATTCTTCCATTTCATCTAACGATTGGAATAATTCTTACCTGTGTCATGCCTGTGACTAAAATGGTCACAACAGTGACTTATAACTTTGCTTCTCTTCCTACGACTAAGTTTTATAGGATGGCTTACCATCTACTAAGCAAGAACTTCATATATACTCATTGAGTATATATACTAAGGATGAATGTGATGGATGACCACGAAATCCATTCCATTCGTCCATTTTATCTAACGGCTGGAATAATTCTTACTTGTGTCACGCCTGTGACTAAAATGATTGCTCTTTTCCCTTCTCTTCCTATTACCACGTTTTATAGGATGACTTATGAAGTATATATACTAAAGACGAATGAGATGGATGACCATGAAATCAATCTCATTCGTCTATTTCATCTAACGGTTGGAATAATTCTTACCTGTGTCACGCCTGTGACTCTGTGACTAAAATGGTCACAGCCATGACTCATAGCTTCCCTTCTTTTCCTACGACCATATTTTTATAGGATGACTTATTAAGTATATATACTAAGGACGAATGAGATGGACGATCATGAAATTCATCTCATTCGTCCATTTGATCTAACGGTTGGAATAATTCTTACCTGTGTCACGCCTGTGACGAAAATGGTCACAGCCGTGACTTATAGCTTCGCTTTTCTTCCCTTCCCTTTGTACGATCACGTTTTATGGGATGACTTACCATCTACTAAGCACGAACTTCATATATACTCACGGGCATTCATATATATTCACGGACGTGAAATGACACCGATATTTTTAAATCATCTTTTGTTTACCTAACTAATAAGTAATATGTATTATAATAAATCATATGTATTATAAGTATAAGTCAATTCTACAACAATTAAAAACAAAATTATAAGATGATTGCTGTAAATAAGTAAAGTTAAAAATAAAAGTTGATAATTTTAATACTAAATCAAAAATTATAATTTTATTGTTGTAAATAAGGAAAGTATAAAATAAAAGTTGTAAATTTTAATATGAATGCTTAACACTTAAGATGGCTCTAAATAAGGAAAGTAAAAAAAAAAGTTGAAAAAAGTTTTAAATTAGAGTTGATAATTTTAATTCTAAACACGAAATTATAGTTTTATAATTTTAATACTAAAGACAAAACTATAAGATTGTTGTAAATAAGGAAAGTAAAAAAAAAATTTGAAAAATTTTTAAATAAAAGTTGATAATTTTATATACTAAAAACGAAATTATAGTTTTATAATTTTAATACTAAAAGCAAAATTATAATTTTATTGTTGTAAATAAGGAAAGTAAAAAATATAAGTTGAAAATTTTAATATTAATGCTTCTTAAGAAAAGTAAAAAAAAAGTTGAATTTTTTTAAAAAAAAGTTGATAATTTTAATACTAAAAACAAAATTATAATTTTATTGCTGTAAATAAGGAAAGTAAAAGAAAGTTGAAATTTTTATAAATAAAATTTGATAATTTTAATACTAAAACCAAAAATATAATTTTATTTTTGTAAATAAGGAATGTAAAAAATTAAAGTTCAAAATTTTAATATAAATGGTAAATAAGGAAAAAAAATCACAAATCACACTCGTGAGAGTACTAAAATATAAATGCCATGTAATTAAATTCTACGACACCTAAAAACAAAATTATCACAAGATTACTTTAAATAAGTAAAGTCAAAAATAAAAGTTGATAATTTTAATACTAAAAACAAAAATTATAATTTTATTGCTGTAAATAAGGAAGGTAAAAAACAAAAGTTGAAAATTTTAATATAAACGTTTCTCACTTAAGATTGCTGTAAATAAGGAAAGTAAATAATAAGTTAGAAAAATTTTAAATAATTGTAGATAATTTTAATACTAAAAACGAAGTTATAGTTTTATAATTTTATTGTTGTAAATAAGGAAAGTTGAAAATTTTAATATAAATGCTTCTTAAGAAAAGTTTAAAAAAGTTGAAAATTTTAATACTAAAAATAAAATTATATTTTTATTGCTCTAAATAAGGAAAGTAAAAAATAAAAGTTCAAAATTTTAATATAAATGGTAAATAAGGAAAAAATTTTGAAAATTTTTTAATATCAATGCTTCTCACTAGCGTGACTTCTTAACTCACACCCATGAGAGTATTAAAATAAAATCATGGGTATGACATTTTAAGTCACATTTTTTAGTATTAAAATACAAATGCCTCTCGCCATATCTTAATTCGCACCCATAAGACATATTTTTACAAGAGTAAATAATAAGTAATATCCTCAAATCTCACATAACCCTCCACTCTTAACCCTTTGCTCTTCAACCGGGAATTTTGAATGTTCTATTTGACAGAGCCTTTTACTCTTATTCTTAAATGTTCTATCTTTATGCACGGACAGAGCCCTTTACTTTTGAATCGACACTCTCGAATGTTCCACTTTTAAGCATTCACAAAGTTCTTTCTCTCTCCTCCTCCTTTGGCTTCGTCTCCTTCTTCTCAGGTTACGATTCTCAATTAAATGATCTTATTTATTTTCTTTTAATTGTTATTATTATTCGATTCTTGCTTTTCCTTTTAAAATTTTATTGACAATCAACGACAACACAAAAACATATCCGCCTCGGGTGTATTTAGGAGTTAACATAGCCAAGCTCAGGACTCAACTGCTGGAGTCTCATAAGGCATGCGTTGGTTCATCCTTACCAAATCTTGTTCCCTCTTACTGAATCTTTCTATCTATTTTTTTTTCTGGTTTTAGTGAGCTGGAGAAAACTTGGGGATTATTCAAAAGATGAAAGAAATTGAGGCCGAGATGGCTTGAAAACGGAAAAATAAAGCCACAGGTATTGTATCTACAGTGTGTTGTTATATATGTGCGTAGATGATTTTTTTCCCTTCATCTTTAGTTCTTGATTGATAACATTGTTGAATATGTTGCTTCAATATAATTTTCCTGAGTTTGTATGTCCTCTTAACAATGTCGACTTGCATAAGTTTTGGTTCAGAATGAAAAAGACATGTTGATTATTGTTAAAAACTAAATCTTTTTGTCTATTTCTTTTCATATTTTTAGTCGTCTGGAAAAAATATGGGGATTATTCAAAATATTAAAGAAATTGAGGCTGAGATGGCCCGAATCCAAAAAAATAAAGCCACAGGTATTATATCTGTAGTGCGTCGTTATATATGTTCGTAGATGATTTGTTTCCCTTATCTTTAGTTCTCAATTGATAATGTTATTGAATATGCTGCTTCTGTGAAGTTTATTTAATTCTAAAGTTTTTATGCAGAGTACCATCTTGGTCAGCTGAACGCCAACATAGCCAAGCTAAGAACTCAACTGTTGCAGCCTTGAAGCCTTTTAAGGTATTCATCTTTACCAAATATTGTTCCTTATTTTTCCTTTTCTCATATTTTTCTCTTTACATGTTTTTGTGATGTTTGTATTCACAAGGGATTATCTCCGTTGGCAATATATTCAATTAATTGTGCGATATATGACGACGATGATATAGAAGTCAAAATAGCTTCAATGCAGTCTTCTTTAATAAAATTCGTTTGAGTTGTTACTAATGAAAATGGTTGAAATAAAAAATATATTGGGTCCATTGTAATTATTTACACTTATTATTTCTAATTTGACTATTATCTCATCAAATAGCTTCACATTTCTAAAAACAATTAGTGGAATAATATGTTAAAAGTGTTATTTTCTTTATGGGTTTGGTTGATCAGATATGGGATGTTGTTATCTTCCCCATATTGTTATTTTCTTCGTGAGTTTGGTTCACCAAATATTGGGATGTTGCTTATGCAAGGTTGAGGCTAACAGTAACAGGACACATTGAAGAAGTAGGAGGTAGTTAATTCTTGTCCTCTTTTGTGTTACTGCAATTGTATATAGCTAATCTTATTTTTCATGAATTAATCAGTTAGTATATTTCTTTTTGCAGACCTTGTTGTCAGCCAAAGGCATAAGTATATGTTTTCGCATTAGTCTATGTTTTTTACTAGCTGTGAGAAAATATTTTTCATTTGTTTCTGCTTACATTTGATTTTGTAACAATGTGAATTTTATATGTATTTATTTATTTCTTTTCTCATTAATTGTTTTGTATCTGCATTTGCTGACAATATTAAGAAGTTCAGCCTTTCCAAAGGAGATTTTTTGTCTAATATATTGTAAGTCGTCAAATACTGTTGCTTAAAGTTGTAGTTTATCATTCTTCTTATTTTCTACGATAGTATATCTTTATATGAATCTTATATGTATTCATTTATTTGTTTTCTTATTAATTGTTTTGCATTTGCATCTCTTGACAATATTAAAAAGTTCAATTTTCCTATATGAGATTTATTGCACAATATATTGTAAGTCCTTAAAATTAATATCATAAGGTTATTAATAGAAACTAGAATTTCTACAGCAAAAGCACTTTTTTACCGCAACTCTCTTTGTACTTATCGATTTCAGCTGTAACATCACACTTTCCTCTAACCTCCAATTGTTCCTTGCAAATCTAAACATGTGACTGCATTTGAAAATTATAGTAAATAAGTATTTATTCTTACCGCATAGCATATCCAAACGTAACAGTAATTCAGTGGAGGGGAGCTTTCGAGGAGAGATACGATATCGTTTTGAGAACCTTGCAATCACAGCATGACACGTCATGGTCTTGTCGCTTGTGCATGACCTTTGTTTGCGTAATCAATTTCACTTTCTGGTGTAAGGTTTCCGGGAAATCTAATAAGATATGCTTTGTGATATGTACGTATACCTATATCTATCTCTATATCTATAAGGGAATGATTTATTCAGAACTTAAATATATAAAACGAAGCATTTCTTCTAATTTTTAAATAAATTATTATATTTTGTTATATTTATTATTTAAATATAATACATGACTAATTATTTCATATTTCAGTATTTAATCTTACATAGAATAAATTTATGAATTGAGATTTGTGTTTATGAGTTACTTTTATCGGTTTCAATGCATTATTTAGTTATTTTAACACCAAAAATTGATTTTAATTCACTTTTAAATTATTTAAGATTTTTACGTGAGTCATTTGGAAGCAACATTTTTATTAATTAGGAATAAAACTGTATATTATTAAACTTTCAAAATCTTACTTATCAGGGTTCATATTAATTATTGTTGTTATTGTTATAAATGATTCAAGAAAATTTTATTACGAGTGAGTCAATAATTAATTAGAAAAAATTGAATGAAGTGTTGAATAGTTATTTCTTATGTTAATTTTTTATAACAGTGAAATGCATGTTTATTATTTTCAAGTATATATTAAATAAGCTATAATTCTAGTTTAACTTAAATTCAATTCAACTTATATCAAAACATACCTTTAGTTTTCTACGTGTCATTTTCAAAAACATTATAATTAAGGTCAGTGTAAAATTACAATTAACTTTGACTCCATTCTTAAATTATTTTTCTAGGATTCGAACTTATGGACAAATCCAGCTGAAACCTAATGGTTCTGATACCACTAAACTCCAAAAGGCCTTACGAAGGTTTGTAACATCAAATCCTAAATATGTTTTGATTAAAATTTCTACTTTCTTCTTTTTTGAAATTGCATTCATATTTGTCATATTATATAAAAAGTTGTAAAATTTATTTTTTAGTATATTGCCTCAAAAAATAATAACACATTTAATTAAAAAGATATTTTCGATGTCATTTTAAATAATTTAGAAGAAGGTAAGTTAAAAGTAGAAATATGTTAAATTAATAAATATTAATTAAATTCAATAGATAAATCAATGATTAAAAAATATCGAAATGATTATACTGATTTAATTATAAAAAGTTTAAATTAACTAATTTTTTGGTTGAATTTTTAATTTTCTGGTTTGATTTATTTTAATAACCCTTATTATTAAAAATCAATCGATTTATTAATTAATAGGTCGATTTTTATAATTTAATTAGTTTTTAAAAAATATATAAATATGTAAAATTTAAAAGCATATTTTTATTATTAAAAAGACTACTTTAAGATACTTATTGTAATAGAATTGCATAAAAAGGATGCATTAATTTTTAACAGTAAAATTAAGAGAACAATTGGAAAATAGTCAAATGAAAAAAATGTAAAGAAAAAAAGAGAGCTAAGAAGATTTACCTTATTTTATTTTTTATAAGAGTCAAGAGTAATTTGGACCTTATTTTATCTTATTTTATTTTTTATAAATATTAAAAATAGATACTGTTTAATCTTATTTTATTTTTTATAAGAGTCAAAAATATGTCATACTTATTTTTTATTAGAGTTGGCCTTGCTTAGGGCCGGGTCTGGTGGTATTAATAACAATAGTTCATTTCAGATTAAACATGTTATAGAAAAAGAAGCTAATAGATCCAAAAAGAAAACTCCTTCCGAGCCTAAACCGACATGTTAGGGCTCGAATCCGATCTCGTGATAAGTTCAGGTCCATATACAGTAAACAGTTCCAATTGACGCTCTCTAAGATCTCTCAGAATTCACTACAAAACCCTAAGCTAATGGTCAGATCAGCGGAACAGAATCTTAAAGTGGGGACCAACTTCTCGACGAGGATTTACCGGAGAGTCTGAAAGTGAAAGCATATCAGTGTCGCGACTTTCAGTTTTCAGTTTTCATTGAACCGGTAAAAGTTAGCATTATGCAGAAACTCAGTTGCTATTTATTTATACAAATTAGTCTCTGCCATTGACCATTAGTCAGTTGTAAAGTAAAGTGAGAGTCTTGCTCATTATATTACAGCTTCCTGAGCGAAATTGAAGCGCAACCAAATGGAATTTCATGCTGACACCATCTGGTAATGCAACCTTCTCTTTCTGCTTACACTCCCAGTTTCTTTATTTGGCATAATCGTGTATGTATATATGTGTATTAGTACTTTAATCATAACTCACCTAAAACCCTAAACCCTACCCATTCGATGGTTTAGATGAAAATAGAAACCACCTATGCATTGTCAAAGTTATACCTTGAGATATTTATGACCAAGCAGTATCCTGTGGTTCAAACTTTTATCTGGTTGCTTCTGTTTGGCAGTTTGGAAGGTGATAGCAATGCTATTATCTTGCCTGCAAAGAGAAATGGTAAAAATAAAGCTGGGAATAAGGTATGTGTAGTAGGTTTATATTCCTACTACTTCTCTTTGAATTATTTTAGCATGGTAAGTGTATTGTCTGAATTCTTTACCTACAGGATGGAATGAAAGCAAACTCAACTCCAAAGCTGAGCAAGTCCCGGAAAAGAAAGTTGAAGAAATTGGAGGTATGTTCCTACTTGCATCAGCTTTTTGTATCTTTGGTTTCCTCCTTGTGATAATTGGGCTTAGGGTTAGTTGTAATTCATGCAGGAGGAGAAGCAAAGAGAAATTTTGTTATCAAAAAGTATCAAGACCTTGGAGTATGTATTGTCTACATTTTGCTTATCGGTTTTGACTTTTTCCCCGTTTTTATTTGTTAATCTAAACTGCTTAGCACTTCTATTTTTCAGAAAATTCAAGATTCCAGAGAGTGCATTTTCTCTTTTGCGTTCCTCAAAAAACATTAGTCGAGTATGTATAAATGGATGGATTTTGGTTTATAGTATTTTGATAGAGCTGATTGGTGCTAATTTATGCATCGGATTACCTTCCGTTATAGGTTGAAACTGTTAAAGAAAAGCGTCGGATGGCAATACAAATGTCCAAGGCAGGTTTAGATGTTCTAGATGGTGGCCCTCTTTCAAAAAGGAATGGGGATGATGTTTGTGGCGAAGCTAAAGCTGAGGTTAGAGAAACTCAAGCCAGGGAAGATGCTGTGATGCAGTCAACAATGGTGGAAAGGGAAATGCCAAATTGTGTATCCGTTCAACCAACCTGTCATCAAGGCTCACTTAGTGTTGTTAAAGTTGGTCTAAATGAAATATCTTTGTCTGCAGTTTCTGCTGAGAAATTTCAGCATAAGGTAGATGAAATTCCTGTGCAAGATATCAATATGTCATTTACCTACTTTGTGTGATAAGCATGGTAGAAAAAACTTTGAGTCAACAGTAGACTGGGTGCTCTGATTATGGAATATATTTCTGGAATTTTAAGAACTGTTTCTATCTATGTATATATGTTAGTATTAGGTTTTGGTCCATGTCAAAGGAAGGTTTGTGATTTGTTCAGTTTAAACACTTTGTGATTTGGTTTCTTAAAGTTTTCAAAGTCTATTAATCTCTTGGAGTATGCAATATGTTACAATTTGTGTATGTTCATTTTATTGCATAAAATAGTTTAGACTTCATGAGTCATGTCAATTTGATGTTATTTATCGTATGATCATTAATTTTTGTATATGCTATAGTATTTTTGCTAATTGTAGATTGGGGTAATCTCTTGGACCAGGGAAAAGCAGATGAAAGCTCTTGTTTAGATTCTCATCAGGCTAAGAATGTTTTGGATTCTTCTTTGCGAAGACCACTTATGACCCCAACAGTGGTTCACGTATTAAGGTCAGTTGAAGTGGAAAATAAAAGGAAGGATCTCCCAATAGTTATGATGGAGCAGGAAATAATGGAAGCTGTTAATGAACATTCCACTATTATTATCTGTGGAGAAACTGGATGTGGTAAAACCACTCAAGTTCCTCAGGTGGATTTTGTGGATGCTTTATGAGTTTAACTAAATTTATTATGTAAAATCCTTCATAATTTCATCTCTTTGGTGTAATCTTGCAGTTCCTTTATGAAGCAGGCTTTGGTTCATACAAGTGTTCATCTAGAAGTGGTGTTATTGGTGTTACTCAGCCCCGTCGTGTAGCTGTACTTGCCACTGCTAAGCGTGTCGCTTTTGAGCTTGGTTTTCATCTTGGAAAAGAGGTTGGATTTCAAGTTAGGCATGACAAGAAGGTTGGAGATGGTTGTTCCATCAAATTTATGACTGACGGAATCTTACTACGTGAAGTTCAGGTATTCGCCAAAGATCGCATATTTTGTATTTTTGTGGTGATTCGAAGTTGTCAAGTTTTGCTTCTTTTTGGACTGTTTACGAAGTGTTATACTGAACTTCGACCTTTTTACTAGATTTGCCTTGTTTTTTCTTTGCCTTTTTATTGAAATTTGGACGTTAACCATGCCATATTTGTCATTTACTCTACAGTATTGAAGTGATGGTATAGTGAAGAATTTTTTCTCTTGATTATCTCCTGATTAACTGAACACTTTGATTTTATTTCCATCCTTGGACATCTATATTTTCTACACTGGTTTCTGGAAAGTATAGTAATTAAAATTGTTTGGACATGTACTGCCTTGAATTAAATATGAGATCCAGCATTAAGTTCCTGTTCATTTTCCAACATTCTGGAATTTCTCTCTCCTTTATTGTCTATTGTTGGTATTCCCCGCTATTTCTTCATCTAGTTTTGAACCATTTCTAGTTGGGTGAATAAGCTCTTTATTTTATGCAGAATGATATTCTATTGAGGCGGTATTCAGTCATAATCTTGGATGAGGCACATGAAAGAAGTTTGAACACTGACATACTTATCGGAATGCTTTCTCGTGTGATTTGTCTCCGTCAGGTAATGTTTCAAATAAATTTTACACTTCGGACAATATTATGGTCTTTTTTGGTCTTTTTGCTTTCTTATTTGTACTTATTAGACATAATCTGTTGCTACGTGCAGAAGACATACGAGGACCAGCAAAAGATGATTCTTTCTGGGAAACATATAGATCCTGAAGGGATGATTTTTCCTCTAAAACTTATTCTCATGAGTGCCACCTTGCGGGTGGAGGATTTTGTTTCTGGAAGAAAGTTGTTTCAAAGTCCTCCCCCTATCATTCAAGTTCCTAGGAGACAATTTCCTGTAACTTTACATTTCTCTAAAAGGACGGACATTGTGGATTACATTGGACAAGCCTATAAAAAGGTCTTGTCAATCCACAAACGGCTACCACAGGGAGGTATTCTTGTATTTGTCACCGGTCAGAGAGAAGTAGAGTACTTGTGCCAGAAGTTACGTAAAGCTTCAAGGAAGCTCACTGGTAATGTTGCTGAAGATAATAAAGGGGGTGTTGTTGCAGACATTTTGAATTCCATTCAGGATATTGACATGAAGGATATTGATGAGGCATTTGAGATTCAGGAGAACTTTGCTGACCTGAAAGCTAGTGGATTTAGTTCTTATGATGCAAATGCTCATAATTTCAGTGATGATGAATCGGATTTGTCTCATAATTCAGAAACTGAAAGTGAACTAGAAATTTCTGGAGATGATATGGATTTAGAGGACCAGTTGACCTTAAAAAATGACAGCAATCTTAGAGGTCTTGTAGGAGAAAAAGGGGATCTTACCTCACTAAAGGCTGCTTTTGAAGCTCTGGCTGGAAAAACATCAGAGGATTCCAAGTGTGAAGGGGAGAGTACAGCACCAGAAGATTCCTCAAAGCAGCTGATTCATGTTTTCAGGAAGAGTAAAGGGGAAGATAAAGGTCATTCTCTTGGTGCTTTGCATGTATTACCACTTTATGCCATGCTTCCTCCAGCAGCACAACTTCGAGTGTTTGAAAAGGTGAATGAGGGAGAACGGCTAGTGATAGTTGCTACTAATGTTGCTGAGACCTCTTTGACTATTCCCGGTATAAAGTATGTGGTTGACACTGGAAGAGAAAAGGTGAAAAACTACAACCCCTCCAATGGCATGGAAACATATGAAGTGCAGTGGATTAGCAAGGCATCTGCTGCTCAACGTGCAGGAAGAGCTGGAAGAACAGGGCCTGGTCATTGCTATCGTCTATATTCGTCTGCAGTCTTTAATAACATACTTCCTGACTTTTCTTGTCCTGAGATATGTAAAGTACCTGTTGAGAGCATTGTCCTTATCCTGAAATCCATGAGCATTGATAAGGTATTTTTTTTCTGTTCTTGTTCTTGTTTCATACTACTGTTAAATCTGACTTTTAGTTGTTGATCTTGTTGGTTATAAGCTAATTTGTCATGGGTGTCAATTTGAACTTGATAAACTAGAAGACCATGTGCTAACCTTGTGGAATATGTCTAGATTTTCAGTGATGGAACTAAATGTCTGCAAGTAAACTTGACTAACAGTAATGTCATGTGCTAACCTTGTCGAAGTTTTTTTTCTTTATATGAAATTTATAACTATCTGAAGATGTTACAATGGCACTAAATGTGAAAGCTATACCGTCTTGAGCCGTATCTGTTTGCCCCTGGTAAACTTTTACACGGTGAATTTGCTTCCTTACTGCTAACTTTTTCCACAATTTGTGCCTTTTTCCTGAAATTGGAGATGTGATTTGGTCACCATAGTTATTTAGAATTTGTTTTTGTAAAATTTTACTAATTATTGCCTCCTATGTTGTTTGTTCTAGGTGCAAGGTTTCCCTTTTCCAACTCCGCCAGAGGCCAGTGCCCTGGTTGAAGCAGAGCGTTGCCTGAAGACTCTTGAGGCACTTGATGACAACAGACGACTGACGCCCTTGGGGAGGGCTATGGCTTATTATCCTATAAGTCCCCGCCACTCTAGAATGCTCCTTACTGTTATCCAAATTATGAGGAAGACCAACAATTATGCCAGAGCAAATTTGGTTTTAGGTTATGCTATTGCGGCAGCTGCAGCATTGAGCTTGCCTAATCCTTTTGTTATGCAGTTTGAAAGAAGCCATTCTGATGGCAGTAGTAATAACCTAGAGCACAATGTGAGCTCTGTCAGCCAAGATGGTGAAAAATGTTTAGACAAGGAAACATATTTAAGGAAAAAGAAGCTCAAAGAGAGCTCCAAAAGATTTTGTGCAAGATTTTCTAATCCTAGCAGTGATGCACTGACAGTGGGTTATGCTTTGCAATGCTTTGAACTTTCGGGAAACTCGGTTCAATTCTGTGATGAAAATGCATTACACCTTAAAACCATGGAAGAAATGTCCAAGCTTAGAAAGCAGCTTCTTCAACTAATTTTTAATCAGAATGTGAAATGCAGTTCTGAGCAGGACTTTTCATGGAATCATGGAAAAGTGGTAGATATTGAGCTAGCTTGGAATGTTTCATCTGGAAAGAACCCTCTTTTACTGAATGAGGAACAGATATTAGGGAGAGCTATATGTGCTGGCTGGGCTGATAGGGTTGCTAAACGTGTAAGAGGATATTCTGGGTCACCAGAAGGGGATAGAAAAGCCAATGCAATTAGGTACCAGGCCTGCATGGTTAAAGAAGCTGTCTTTCTCCATCGTAGGTCATCTCTTTCTAGTTCATCCCCTGAGTTTTTGGTGTATAATGAATTGCTGCATACGAAGCGGCCATACATGCATGGTGCTACAAGTGTAAAACCAGAATGGCTTGTTCAGTATGCTAGATCTTTGTGCAGTTTTTCTGCTGTAGAGGACCCTAAACCTTATTATGAATCTCATACTGACCAAGTATTTTGCTGGGTTGTCCCAACATTTGGTCCTCATCTTTGGCAGCTTCCACTGCATAGTATGCCGATTACTGTTTTGGCAGATCGTGTAAAAGTATTTGGTTATGCTTTGCTTGACGGCCAAGTTTTGCCATGCTTAAGATCCGTCAAGAAGTTCATGGCTGCTCGACCCACTATCATTTTGGACCGAGAAGCTGCAGGGGAAAGACGAGTAGGGAACCTTATCCTTAAACTGAAGATAAAATCAATTGATAGTTGTGTCATGTTGAGAGAGGCATGGAATTACAATCCGAGGGAATTGTACTCAGAAATTGAGGACTGGTTTAAAAAGAGTTTTAAGGAAAATTTTCAAGATCTTTGGGACCAGATGTGCACAGAAGTACAATTAGAGCCTCAAGAACGCTTTCCCAATAAGGCTAAGAATGATGAGTGGAGAAGAAAATTTGATTTGAGCCAAGTTTGAAACTCCTTTGAAAATTTTGGCAATTTTTTGTTAGTATGGTCTGTTGCAGCGTTCTGCTTTGTGTTGTTTGCCATCTCTCTTGCCATTGTTTTAAGTTGCAAAAAGATTGTAACAGCTCAAGCTCAAGCTCAGATCACTTCGGAATTAATTAAGTTCTTATTGGAAAAAGTGTTAGTCAAAAATTGATTTATATTGAGCAATGTATCAACTTAGACCCTTTTCAGAATCTGGGGTTAATTGATGCTACATGAACTCTGATCTTTAATTGGTGCTGGAAATGGAGATAATGTGGAGGCTGTTGTGCATGTCTGTGAGCTTGCAGCTGAGTGGTGCCAAACTTTTCACTCTAAATGTTCTAGTTGACTTGGTATGTTATCTTCTATTCGAGCATAATGAAAGTGATGAGCCATCTTTCACACAGCCCAAAATGTATCAGGTTAGCTTGATTTTCTTATTTTTATGCTAGATTTTCAGTATTTCACTTCCTTTTCTATATAATTTGTTATTATTATCTGATCTCTGAAAATATAATTCTAATTTCTTTTTCAAGTTTTTTAAAAATATAATTCTAATTTCTTTTTCAAATTTTTAATTCTTTCATGTGTTTTCTGTTATTATAAATGTGTTTTGATTTCAGTAAGTAGCCTTTAAATTGCTTTCTTGAGATAAGTCAAAACATTATTGATTTCTAACACTATTGGGTGAACAGATCATCTGGAACCATCCTTCGTCCTTTGGCTCTTGAAGTTTACCGAAACAAACTTCTGGAATCTGGACAGTTGACACAAGAAGATATTAACAAGATACAGGAGAAAGTCAATTCAATCCTCAATGAAAAATTTTTGGCTACCAAAGATTATGTTCCAGAAAGGAGAGATTGGCTTTCATCCCATTGGTCTGGGTTTAAGTCACCAGAACAGCTTTCCTGTGTCCGAAACACTGGGTGTGCTGAATTGCTTCTTTCTTTTGAGTTAGCTGTCATCAAATCCTTCTTTTGTGATTTATACTTACATTGGTATCGTGTCATTCAGGGTGAAGCCTGATATTTTGAAGAACATGGGCAAAGCTATCACAAGTCTTCCAGAAAACTTTAAACCTCATGGGGTTGTGAAGAAGGTTTACGAACAGCGTGCCCAATTGAATGAAACAGGGAAACTTGGTGAAGCTCTTATCCTCGCTACGTTACTGGTAGAAGGTAACCATGTTCGATTGAGTGGTCAGGATGTTGAAAAGAGCTTATGCTCGCTACGTTACTGGTAGAAGGTAACCATGTTCGATTGAGTGGTCAGGATGTTGAAAAGAGGTACTTTTAGTGATCGACATTCAGTCCTTCATGACCAACAAACGGGGGGGAATTATTGCCCTCTTGACCATGTTATTATGAATCAAAATGAGGAGATGTTTATGTTTAGATATTTGAATTTAGTTAAATTGATTTTCTTACGATAATTTTAAACAGATTCAACTTTCTTTGTCATATCTAAGCTTAGAAAGTTATTCAATCGATATCTTCTAAGAATTGAATTCTCTCATAAGAAAGTTGTATGTCTGAAAATGCAAGAACTAAACTTGACTTAAATTATAAGGGTTAAATTCTTAGTAAATAAAATTTGTCTAATTTTAATTTTAACCTGATCGAGTTTGAAAATTCAAATTAGTTTCCCTAATTTTAATTTTAAGAATTAAAAAGGTAAAATAAAAAGTTATAACATGATTAATTAATTAAAAAAATTTAACAAAATGGGCTGAATAACATTTGTAGGCCCACTAGGTGGGAATTTAGAATTTGTAAAATTTCGGCCCAATTAAATAATGAAGCCCAACTTTACAAAGGCCTGGCCCAAATTAAAATCTCAAATAAAGGGCAATCTAGTAAACATGCACCAACCTAAAACGGTATATATACTACTTTCTAACGCTTTTAGAAACCTAGCTCTCTGCTCTCTGCCCTCTCTAACTGCTCTGCGTATGTGAATACTTTTGTGTCTTGAGTCGATATAAGTTCTTGTTTTGTTGTTCTCACATTTAACTTTCGTGGATCGCTATTAATTCTGGCATCTGTTCTTGTAATTTCTTGTTTTGCATACTTATTTCGTAGATTCTAATGTCACTATGTTGTTGTGTAGATATCGTATTTAGTTTTAAGTCTTGATTCTTCATGTGTATAGGATGTTCTTTATGACCTGTACTTAGTTATTAATTGCTGTTTGCGTTAACACTTGGAGTTAAGTCGTTGTTTGTGTACCTGAAAGAGCTCTGTTTGGTGAAACTGCACACTTGGAA
>JAOTAY010000004.1:31611971-31626817 GCA_025629805.1 Erythroxylum baracoense
TATGAACTTTTGTACAAATGATTCTGTCATTTATAAAGTCAAACTGACTTAAGTGCTTTGTATTTGTGGAAGGGCCCAAATGACTATTAAAAATTTGCGCTAATTGAAAATGATGATAAATGAGTGTGGGGCCAATTTGAGTATGTATTCCGCATGATATGTTATAAAAAAAATGTATACCGACTTTTGAATGATTGAGTGCATTAGCATGACACCCTCGCGGGGCACGGACTCGGATATCATCAACGATGTCGGGTTCGGGTCTTGTGGGAGTGGGGTGTTACAATTAGTCTCTATAAGATCCAATATTGTAGCGTTTATCTTAAGAAAGGAGAATAGGGTGGTAAATGAATATTCACTTTAATTTTTAATTTCCCCAAACTTTTCTACATATTGTAAATATTTATATATATATAGACCACCCAAGGATATGAAATAACATTTGGAGAAGTTAATGGGAACACTTATTTTACAGTTTGTTACCAAATTATAATTTTGGGCTAATTATTTGTTATCTATTCATAATTATTTAGAATATTATTTGCTTATATGTTTAATAGATAGGTGGAAGTCAATCTCCAGTGTACAAACCATCTCAAACTTCTCAAAATGCAAATGTTCAAATAATAACCACAAACGGCAGAAGATTCAAAGTAAGAATAAAAAGATCAACTCCAAAAAAGTCTCGAATTGATGATAGTGAAGCTACAACAAAATGATTGATGTTTGAATATTGTATTATGATTTGGATATATATTTGATCATTATATTGATAATTTGGATACGGATTTGAACTTAGCAAATTGATATATTATGTTAGAATTATATATTTGTGTTTTGCAAATTGATATATTATATTGAATTGGTTTATTTTTATTTTGTAAATTGGTATATTATGATGTCTTTTCGTAAATTGTTATATTGTGTTCAAATTTTAATAAATTTGTATATTGTTTTATGTTTTATAACTTGTATATTATGTTGGATTGGTTTATTTATGTTTTACAAGTTGATATATTGAGTTGTATTTTGCAAAATTGACATATTGTGTTGTCTTTTACAAATTGATATATTGCATTGGAATTTTAACAATTGAGGCATTTGCCACAATGCATCTTCAAATACATGAGAACTTATCACACAATTATATTTTAACATATTAGAATAACTTTGGAATATAAATATTTATAAATCCATTGAATGCTCCTAAAGTACATAATTGGGAGTTTTAGTGACATGAATATTAACTAATAAAATATATGCAAACGAAGGCTTTGTCTCGAAGAACGATGTTTGCTAAGATACATCAGATGTCCATGATAAATAGTCACATAAAACCTACAAAACATAAATAAAAACACATATCAAACTTATATGAAATTTTGAAATGTTTATAAATTACTATATAAACTTACTTCTTGCACACAACAATGAATCCTGTTGATAAAAATCTTACCCCATCGTACGGAAGATGTCTAGCAAAAATTTTTACAATAACAAAACTTCAACTCTTTTACGAAAACCACATACCTAAAAAATACCTACAATTTGAATGATCATTCTTTACTTGTATAACAATTAACATCATATAAGCTATGATTGAAATAATCATAATGCATTGATAAAAATATAAGGGCAATACTCATATTTGTCTTATTTTATTAGTAAAAATGTTGACCAGTATTAGGGTTAGCTTTAATATTTGTAACTTTATCTTGTCATTACAATTAGGACAATCAATATAAGGAATCTAAAAAATGACTCAGAATAACGAAATCCATATTATATACTAAATATAGTAACAAAAATTACCAATTATGTTTTACCGTTGAACACAATGTCTTCTTTTGGAAAAATTGAGAGTATTCCTTTTAGCTTCTGTTAACATTCTTGAATCCACTACCAATTCCTTCACGCTCTTCCCATGTCAAGTATATACTAAATGTAGATGCAATGCAACCATTTTTTCCTATAATAAACAAGACGTAGTTAGATATGATTAACACAGTGTGATTAAACTTTGTTTCAATAAAGTACTAAGCATACTTGGAGAATTAGTGATTGCTCTGCAAACCTAATTTTTTAATTTCTTATAACTTGGTAGGCTTTCAACCTTTTAATTCAACTTTTGTTACTTGCTCTGTTTTTGACCTTTTACATGTATATGTACACATTTAAGGATGGGATAAATGAATGAGCAATCAATATATACATATAAAATATTAGTTATATACTAAATTCACTTACAAAGAATTACCAGTTTATATATATCTTGTTCTTAAAACTCCTGCTCGCCCTCATACTTCAATGCGTTACAAATATGATCGAAAATAAACAAACAAAATTAGCATACCACTATCAATCATCAAATATATATGTTCATACATATAACACATCAAATTGCAAGGTTCCTATCAGCAATGAACTTTTTTCCTTTATATTAATATATTTCTTGCCATTTACTTCTAAATTTGTTTTATATTCTTATATGGTCTAAGCTTAATCCCAAAACCAATTAAAATTATTAATAAAGCATAAGCGCAGAAACAAACAGAGTAAAATGATAAGGGTCAAAATAATGCAATTCAAAGGAAAAAACAATTAGAACGTATAGATATAATGCGTCAAATGAGAATATGCATCAGAATAAAGAAAATAAAAATTAAATTATAAGAAAGCTAAGGATGAAGCAATGATAAAATGATTGATGTAACATAGAAAACGACTATATGCCTTCTTGTTTCTCTTTTTTTTAGTAACATGCTGAGTTTATTAGATAAAATAAAAGGAAAATTAATGGTTTGAAATAAATAAAGGCATACTTTTTGATTACTTTCAACTACATAATAGTCTGTCATATTATGTTACGAGAGGAGTAGCAAATTCTATACTCTTAAGTGTAGTAATACCAACTTCTATAGTCAAGTCATATTATGAAAATAATAAGACAGAGTAAGCTTAAAACAGTTGAACAAATAAAGGAATTAATAAGCCTAAAAAAACCATTAAAGAAATACCTATAATTATATATAAAAGATATACAATTGCAATAGGAGCTCCTAGTTAATAAGGAAGGAAGTAGAAACATAAAATGCACTAAGGAAGAACAAGCAATCATAATTGAAAATGTAACGAGTAGAGTAAATGTACCAAAGCATAGCACAACAAAATGGGGAAGGAGCAAAAATATAAAATGTATCGGGGAAGAACAAACAATTGCAATCCCAATAAACATATTGGAGCAATGATAGGAAGGGAAGTAGCCAAAAAACTAGGGTTGAAGCAATCATAATTGGAACTCCACAATCGACAACAAACTCAACAGACAAAATAACAGATAAATTAACACCCAATTTGGTTTCAAATTTTTAGCAAAATTAGGCTTACATTTTAAAATTTAATGAAATATATATTAATTAGTTGGAAAATAATGTACAGGTGGCAACCACATGGATCATATAAAAAGCTTACATTGCACGCCATGTCAATGCTATTAACGAACAGATTAACATCGAGCTATTTTCGTAGGAAATTAAAATTTTGAATATTTTAGCTTTATTTTTTAAACTTCGAACTAGTATTATAAAATTGATATAAGTTTAGGAATTTTTTGTAACTTATAATAACAATGACTTGATTACATACATCACACTTTAGCCATACATCATTTTCATATTAAATATAATTGAAATCTAAACACCAATTTCATATTAAATATAATTTAAATTTTAAATACATTTAATAATATGTTAGTAGTTGACTTTCATTATTAAATGTGTGAATAGTAATGGGTTGGGCCTAGATCTGAACCTTTAACTAATTTTTTTTCTAAAACTTGAAATTGACCTTAAGCTAATTAGGCTTCAAGTCAAACCAAGAAACTCGAAGCCTGAAGCCTGAAGCCTGAAGCCTGAAGCCTGATTCGATTATTTAAATGTCCTGGCCTTTATTAAAAAATGATGCCACTCTCTAAAATAACATTGTTTTAATATTAAGGAATTGACTATTTAAAACAATGTCATTAACCATCAACTTGAATTGACATAATCCAACTTGTTATCATGTCAAGATTCATCTAGCATCGGTCTAACGAGTATAACCCATTACGTACCATATCTAGATACATCTGACATGTTTCTCTTGTGAAATCTGGAGGCAGAGGTTTAAGACTGCATTCATTAGAGATGATATAGTAGATCACTTTGCCTTCATCGGGTCCATTCAATTATAACTCTTCTTTCTTTTGATGCTTGGAAGAGTGAAAAGATACTTTTGGAAATTAAAAAGAAAAAAAAAGAAGCATTCTCTTTTTCTCGTAATTGGAACATTATAGGTAAAGATGGCAACAGGCCAGACCGGGCTGGGTCAAGAGCTACCCCAATGGACCAAGGGGGACTAGATAAGCTCGACCTAACTTTATTTTTTTAAGTAAAAAATGATATTATTTTGTACCTTTTCGTTTGGCCAGTGGTTCAGTCAACTAGGATTGGCAGGTTGGGCCACATTTGTTATCCTTAATTACAGGAGCTTAGAGATAATGATCAAGTTACCGGTCTTTACCATCTTAGAAAATATTTAACTTACTTTGGACGTTGGTTTTTAAACTAAGAGATCTATAAAAGCTCATAAGCACTAAATCTCAAATAAAATTTTCTTATCCTTTTTTCTTTTATTCATTTGATCATTGTCAAAGTGAAGGAATTTACAGTATTATTTGTTGGAGTAAATTTTACTACTATTGCTAACCTTGTTAAAACTATAAATTTATATTTTTGTTGGAAAAGTGAAATTTAGTCAATTTTTAAAAGTATTTAAATTATAATTGAATTTGCTTTATATTTTATATGTTCAATTAATTCATTATTTAGTATGATTTCTTTACTAATTAGATATCACATTTTGGTAAAAAAATCTTTGGAGTTTAAGAGAAATGGGTTATTCATATCACTTGGATTTATAGTTGGTCGATTGGGCTTTATTCAATCAGGCCCCGTTAAAATTGAAAGTCTCATCTTGGACTTCAAGATATATTAAATTATGCTTTTAATGGGCTCGGCCTTAAGTCAAAGGGCTAAGCTAGGTTTGATCAAGCCTCGGGCCTGGTTAGGCTCAATCTTGTGCTATCCAAGCTTGACCTAGCCCGAGGTCGACCCTTCTAAGTAAAATGACATCATTTTATACTTATAATTAAAATTTTGGTTGAGCTGAGTTCGACTGGGCTCAGGCCCCCACTAGCACGATGAGGCTCGAGCTCGAACCATCTATTGAATTAAAATTTTATTGGGATTAGGGCCTTTGGGCTTCAGCTTAATTGAGTCCCACGTGGAATAGGATAAGGTACCCTATGTAAGTTTAACCACCACCTTAATATCCATCCATTTTCAAGATTATTCACTCAAATTTGAATAATGAAATGAAATTTGGAAGAGAAAAAGTGTGTATTATTGTTAGCATTTATTTTGAACCTTAGTAATATTTGGAGATTTTATTGTTAATAATAACTAACTTTAATATGATTGAATCAACTCTAAATTAGAGTTAAGAATATAAAAGTATTTTTATTATTTTATTATATATATTTAATAATTTACTCATTAGAAGATTATTCACTTAAAATTAAGTTTTGAAAAATAAATATCTAAAATTCTGCTTTCTCAATTTCTCTAATTCTATTTGAGGTTGACACTAAATTACAAATAACAAGGTCAATGATAAATTTTAAGCATGACAATTCAGTCCGACTTGACCTAAAATCAACAGATCAAGTCCAAATGATCAAGTCACGGCTCATGGCCCGATTGAGAGAGACAAAATAGTGTCGTTTTTATTTTTTGAATTTTTATTGAATTAAAATCAGGCAGCGTCGACTGGCCCGCTTTCTACTCGTGTGGCTATGGGCAAGCTCGGGTTTGACATGTCATCGGCTGATCAGCCTTGACTTGGCCAGCTTTCTAGCCATAGGCTATGGACAGGCCTGAGCCTGACATGTCATGAGCCAAGTTAGGCCCGATTGAGTCCATTGTCATCTATAATAAATTTTACTAATTAGTTGTGATAAGCAACTGATTTAGATAATATCGAAGATATAAGAGCATGGAAGACTATCTCATAAATTTTTATAAAATTAATTAGAAGTTAACTTAATCCATTCTTAAGTTGATTTTGAATTACTTCAAATCAAATCAACTAAGTATCTTAAATCTAATGATTAAAAATTTCGATTTGACTAATTCAATCGTAAAATTCTTGAATAGTTTGACTTTTCGTTTTGGCTTACAATAATTTTTGTTGTTAAAAACTGATCAATTTATTAATTAAGTGGTCAATTTTTATTGGATAATAAATTCTTATAAATTAAAATTAATTAACTAATTTTCGACGGATAAGAATAATTTCTTCTAATCATATTTTAATTATTTAATTTTATTTAATTTTAGTCAGTTTTTAAACTTTAAGTTTAATTTTTATCTTACCGATTTAACTTTCGGTCATTTTTTAAACATTGCTTAAATCAAAACTTGATTCAAGTTTAGTGAATTTAAAATTATCTATTCATTTTAACGGAATTACACCAAAATTACGACTCTATGTAAAAATTTCGAAAATGTCTTCCATTTTTCATGCCATAGTTTATACTATTGATGAACTCCTTGTATACAGACATAGCTGGTAACCTGAACCACACGCGTCTCTATCGTTCACAAGCTTACCTCTACGACCTCTTCATCACATCTCTAAAGCTTCGATCTTCACTCCTCTCTAAATGACTTCCTCATCTTGTCAAACACCTTTAACACCATCTGATTTCGCCACGTGTTTTATCATGGCCAATCATTTGAGAGGGCCATACCACCAATCTTCATCAGAGCGCTCCACAGCCGTTCAATCTCTCCGAGAACATCCTCCGTCGGGAGCTGAAACCTGCAACAAGGACATGTGTTTCTCTTCCTTAACCATGGCAATATACACATCCAATGAAACGTGTGTTCGCATGGCAACTCACAGACATCTCTGCCCTCTCTCATTTCTTCTTTACATATCGCACACTCCTTGCCACCACCTCTCACTGCCACCGTCGGCAGCGCCACTACCGCCGCCGGAGCAGCACCAACCTCCCACCTCTCCTTCCGACCAACGCCACCCACAACTCCAATAAACCTCCAACACTTCACAACCATCTCAACGTAGGGCAAAAGGGCACCACCATAATGAACGCCACAGCAAGACTGAAGCTTTAGCACATCATCAGAGCAGTTTTTAGCCAAGACTTCGCGCCATTCGCTACGTGAGGTGTTGAGTATTTCTGGGTTATCTTGGTATACCTCGCAGAGGAGGAGGAGAAGTAATGCGGCGTCGAGGTCACGGTGGTTGATGGTTGTAGAGGAGTGAGCAGGAGGTGGGAGAGGGTGGAAGTGGGACGTGAGGTGGTGGAGAGAAGTTAGGAGGTGTTTGGCGATGAGGAGAGCTTTGTGGTGGAGAGAAAGAGATTGGAGATGGTGGAGGGTGAGAGAGAAGGAGGAGGGAGAGGAAAGGAGGGCGGAGATGCGGTGGTGGTGGTGGTGGTTCTGGTGGAGGATGGTGGCGGTGAGATCAGATAGTTGTTGAGGTGTTAGTGTGGAGAGTGCAGCTATGATGATCGTTTCTGATGATTCAGGCATCGCGTTGGCGATGGTGCGTGGGATCGTGTGAAAACTCAGAGATGTAATTGATCGGAAGTGTGAGGAACGTGTGGCATTTTATGTGATTATTTCATTGACAGAATTGACTTCTACATGATGAGTTTCTTTAGAATTACAATTTTCTCCCTGATTGGTTTATTGATCGTAAGAAAAACACTTAATACGATAGATAATAATACATATGAATTTAGGTGGCTGAAGCTTAACCACAAAATGATATGATACTACAGCCGAAGTTAACATTTAATACAATTTTTAGTAATTCAAAATTAAAAAATTTAAAATAAAAATTAATTATTTTATTTTATTTTATAAGAAGTTATCAATTTACAAAAATTAATAGACTGATGAATTTTTAATAATAAGAGTCATTAAAATAAATTTAATCATAAAGTTAAAAATGAACTGAAAATCTTAACGTTTTTAGTATTAAATCGACCAAACTCGTTACTTTTTATAGAGTTATCTACTTTGTTTTTTTTTGTTTTTTATTTAATAAGACTTTTCTTATAATTTTTTATTTTTTAGTTTTAATTTCTTTAAGATTTTATAGTTTAAAAATACTTCAAAATATATAAAATTTAAATAAATTAATTGTAATAATTAAATAATATATTAATTAATTAATAAATCAAAATTTTACTGATATTTATTAATAAGTATTACACAAGAGATTATAAAATTTTTTACTTAATTAATTTATCTTTAAGTTTTATTTAGCATATAATTATTATCGATAATATAAAAATAATTATATCGATATTAACAACCAAACAAAATTTTATATTTGAAAAATAAAAAAGTAAAGTAAAAATTAAAAGTTAAGAGTTAAAACTAAAAAATACAATAAAAAAATATAATTTGTCAAATAATTGGTGATAAGATAATGATAAGATTGTGGAATAGAGATCAGGGATTCTGATATTAAGAAAATTATGATAATGATTACAGAATTTGTTGTATTTGGAGTAATAATCAAATACTATATCATACTATGACTACTTCATAATCAGAATTAGATCATACGAATTGAAATTTTATAAGAACTTCATTTCAATAAATTTTACAAATACAAGACAGCCCTTTTGCCTTTTGGTGTGTGTTTGTCGCCAAAAGAAGCAGACAATATCTTTGCTTTAGGTACTTATCTGTGGAGGAAAGTAGAAGGAACTATATATATATGTAAGATGCTGGTCATGTTGACATTTTGTCCACAAGTTTGTGTCTGGTTCAAGTAAGTTCGACAAGCATTTCTTTTCTATATCTCTCATCAATGTTGCCTCAACTATAAAGAGCAACAAAACAAGAAGAAAGGAAAAACCATCATTTGCCCCATCCATGGCTATTTCTTCCTGTCTCCTCCAACTACATTATTGGCATTGGAACTTTGGGAAGCATGTTACAATCCCACATGCACGCACCGTCTTTGCCTCGGATCACACATCCGGTTTTGGACCTGGTAAAAAGATATTTTCACACAACTTGACCTTGTGTAAATCTCATTGTTGCATGATAAGTTGTTGGCTTTTTAGTGCATGTGTGTGTATAGATGGAATCGCTATCTTTCTTTTAGGTTTACGAGGGAAAGAGGTAAATTGTTATGTGGGCAAGAAGGTCTTATTCTTTGGGCATTAGACATTGTTGCTAAGGAATGTACCGATCTTGGGGAGACAAAATCATTGCATAGGTGGGTTAAAATACTTCATCGGATGCTAAATAAAAAGTTGCCAAGTAAAGGTTTCCTCCAGAGGATTAGACATGATCCTGAGGGATTATGCTTTGCCTACTTGTGATGATTGACGACAAAAGGCTACTAACTTGGAAACTGGAAAGTAAAGAAAGATAATTGTAAACAACTGAAAGGTTAAAGCAAATGGACTTGGGTCCGAAAAGCCGCGTGCAAAGGATTGCACAAGAATACACTTGTCTAATAATGTCAATCAAATTCTTACCTTTTAGGTGGACTAAGCCACCAGTATCAGATGGTTTAAAGGGATAGGAGTTATCGGACTTCTGACTCTGACCTGGTCCCTCTCATGTATGATGTCAAATAGTAGATAATTGACAGTATTTCTTCTCCTTGACCATCTTCTAATGCCTGGAAATGGTGAACAGAAATTTTTAAAAGCATTATCCTCGTGTCCCTTTTCAATTAGATACATAAACATCATGACCAGTATCTCTGAACTCAATTTTCACAAACCTGATTATTATAGCTCCAAATATTTTCAGGATATCGAAATGCTAGAACTTTGAAATACATGTACTCCTTGGTTAGCATCCTCAAAAGGGGAATAGACACAATATCCTTCACTCCTCAGAACCCGATCCTAGGCCGACTGGCCAAGTCCCTCTGGCTGACCATTAAAGAACACTGGGCTATAAAGCACCTCCTTCCAGAGAAAGCTGCATTTCAAGTGGCTAAGCCGTGTATTGCATATGAGCATCTTGTCACTTCTGACTAGTTTTCCGCCATATGCAGAGCCCACCTTAGGCATATATCATATAAACATTTCCTTCATCGAAGTATCAAGCAATCCTTCAAAACTCACACTGTCAAACATATCTATCTTCAATTTCCATTACATGCGTCTCAAGTGGCAAAGTTGTGACACTCTTTACCGGTTTCAATCCAGCTACTACCAGGGATCTTCCTCAATCCAACTTGATTCATCTTTTCCCTGACCTCATCAGCTTGTTTCCATCTCCCAGTTTCCGAATAGAGATTTGCCATGATGATATAGTTTCCTGTATTTTCTGGTTCAATTTGAAACAAATGTTCACAAACAAACTCTCCAAGCTCCACATTGCCAGCAACTGATGCTCCATTGAGTAATGCACCCCAAACTTTTGCACTTGGCTCAATTGGCATTTTACGAACAAACTCTGTTGCTTCAGAAAGCCTCTCTACCTTGCTCAAAACACCAACCATGCAAGCGTAATGCTCCATTGTTGGTTGAATGCCATAATTCTTAATGGAATCAAAGATCTCCCAAGCCTTATCCACCATTCCACAATGGGCACACGCGGTCAGCACTGCAGTGAATATCACTGGGTCTGGCTGAATCCCACTGATTAGCATCTTATCAAAGAGACTAAGAGCTGACTTTGCATCTCCATGAGCAGCATATGCTGAGACAATTGCTGTCCAAATTATCAAGCTTCTGCCTTTGGATCGATCAAAAATCCTCTGCGCCCCAGAAAGAAATCCTGACTTGCCATATGCATCAATGATTGCAGTTGCAACATATATGTTACCGTCATAAATATTTTTAACAGCATAGCAATGTATCTCCTTCCCTACTTTCAAATTTGAAAACTTTGACAACGCACAAAGTATACTTGAGAGTGTCACTGTATTAGGTCTCAAACCAAATGTCTGCATTTGTCTCGCCAAATCTAAAGCTGACTCATAAGAGTTATTCTGTACCAAACCCGAAATTACTGCATTCCAGACATTTAATCCAGGACTCTTCATTTCTTTGAAAAGCTCTAGACCTTTATCAACAAAACCATGAACCATGTAGCCAGATATGATGGCACTATATGTGACGTCGTCTTTCTCTTGCATTTTATCCAATAACTCCCTTGCATATTCCAGACTTCCACATTTTGCATAGAATCCAATTAATGCATTACAAAATGAAGCATCCATTTTAATTTGGTTCTCAATCACATATTTGTGAACTTCCATCCCAAAAGTTAGATCCTTTGACTGTCCACACGCTTGCAAAACACAAATCACAGCAACCACATCAGGGATAAACCCCGAAGAATCCACCATTTCCCTGTACAACCCTTTACACTCCTCGTAAAACCCACCATGAGAATAACCCGAAATCATAGAATTCCACGTTACTAAGTCTCTTTCACTCATTCTATCAAACACCTTCTTTGCTAAGTCCGCTTTATCATATTTCGAGTAATACGCAACCAAAGCATTCCCAACAAAAACATCCGCATCCAGCTCATTTCTCAGCACAAAACCATGAACCTCCTTAACCAAACTACCGTCACCAAGTAACGAATCTGACAACGATTTCAATAAACAAGTAACAGAATAGCGATCAGGCCTGACGTCTGCCGCGAAACAAGCTAAAGACGAGAACATGGTCAACGCGTCTCTGGGACAATTATTAAGAGCGTAAGCCAAAAGCATAGCATTATAAGCGAAAGTGTTCTTTTGGTGAATATCGTCGAACACGTGGCGTGCCTCGCGAATGCCATTCGTCCTAGCGTAGAAGTTGATGATTTTGGATGCGAGAAAATTGCTTGGCGTCTCAGAGTAGACGACAAGTCGCGCATGGAGTTGCTTCCCTTGAAGATGAAGGCGTAATTCGCCAAAGCGCTGGAAGAGGCGACCGTACAAGGCATAGTCGGGAGCAGAAGGTGAAGTGACGAGGTCCCGAAGAGCCCGGTGAAGGAGGGTGGCGTTGAAAGAGTTTGTTATCATCACATTACATTCATGGGTTACTTCACTTTCATGAATGCTTAACAGATGAATCGATTCTATTTGGTATTTTTGCCAAAAAAATATTTATTATTAAATTATTTCAATAAAAACAATTATTAAAATAAAGTTAAATAATAATATAAAAAATTTTAACTGAATAATTGACAAAAAAAATAGTTTTTTGAGATAAAAATGTTTTAGGGAAGTCTCGTATAGACCAATTTACAAATATTTAAATCCCTAAGAAAATACCTAAGCCTTTTAAGAACATTTTTCTTATATCTTAGCCATTGGATTGACTTATAGTAGAAATGCATTTTATTTTTAAAATAGATATGAAAAATTCCAAAGGCGTGTAGTTTTGCAAATCTAGCACAATTAAAAAACATAATATTAAATACACAAATATAAATCAACTTTAAAATTTGTTAACGCAGTTTGGCACACTTTGCTTACATCTGCAGAGCCTTTACTCAACTTAATAATTTCACCAAAGAATAACGATAGTTTTATACAAGGCCTTTTAGAACCGATTCATTCAATCCTTATCACTATCTCTCGTCCTCACAGCCCGTAAAAGTATTTCACACCCAATAACACGACCGACTCGTGTCAACCTCAACAGAAGATTTTTTCAACAACTTTTACCAAAAAAGACAATAAACGAACAACTTAAGTGGATAAAATAAATTGAAACAAGAACAAAAACAAAAACAAAAACACTTAAGATATAACGAGACAACTTTTCTATAATTTAACTCCTTCCAAGACGGATCTAAAAAATGTTTACCAATTGAATAGCCTTAATCTACTTCCCAGATTGCACAGATCACCGTAGCCAACATGAGACGACCCCATTCAAGAATAAAGACTCAGGTAGCATGAAGAACTCAATTGAAAGTTAGTCCCTAACTCACGTCTTCAGCAAGTACTCCACCATAGGCACATCTAAGAGCAAGATTATCTCATTATACAAGAAGTCTTCATATCGTAGAATTCTTCATTCAGCATACCTTTTAGTCACGTGATGCACATCCACATCTTTTACAAGATCAAGTCCTTATCTAAGTCAAACAAGAATTATTAACCCATAGTCCAGTTAGCTTTAGCCAATCAAATCCAATGTATCTTCTACCTTATCTTGATTTGAATTTGAAGCTACATTATCTTGGAAATCCAATTATCAAAAACGTCAAAACTAAATAATGAGATATATAACATATATCTTAACAATCTCCCCTTTTTTGGCATTGTTTGTCACAAATCTGAAACATCCCTTAAAGAAGATACTTGGACATATAACATTGAGTTCGCAATTTACATGACAAAGACTCCCCCTTAATCCAAGATCCAAACATAGACAATATCATCCAAGATTAATAATCATCTCAACATAAACAAAACATAAAAGATAATGCAACAACCAACATAACCAACCAATGTTTTAAAAACTAGACCAGACATCGAACTGGTTTAAGGAAATGTTTAAGGTTTAGAGGTTCAACAGGTAGTGAACCGCTATAAAACCAGTATATAATAAATAAGAAGTAAAATTTATAAGAATAAGAAAAAAATAAAATATTTTATTGAAATAAAAATACACTAATGTCTATTATTATATAATGAACTAATAATAAATAAATATGAGTCTAATATAAAACTTAAAATAACAATAAAAATCAAAAATATATTTCTGAAGGAGGTTGCGTCTTATCATTGTCAAAAGCTTCAAAATTTTCAACGCTATTTAAAGATTCGTAAACTACGCTTTCATTCAAAATATTTGCTTCAACTTCTTCTATTGCATCAAAATAAACTACAAATTAGTAATGTATAAAATTATTCTCAATTGTAAACTTGTAATATAATATAATTTTAACTTAAATATGATCAAAATAAGATATGAACTGACCATCAGTAGATGTTTTTAATTCATTCGTTGTGACAAATGTATTTTCTTCATAAATCGTCTTTTCAAATTCATTATAATCAAGATCAGATAATGGTTCTTCTTCTTCGATTTAAAAATTAATATGTTCAATACAATCAATATCAACTGAATCATATGTTCCCTTCTTACTAAGCACTCTGAACACATGATAGAAAAATTATAAAGTCAACAATAAAAAATTTATTGAAATAAAAACAAAAGTATAAAATACTTGTTCTTCATTCTCATATTATAAGTAACGTAAACAAGGTCATTAAGTCTTTGATGTTCCAAACAATTTCGTTTCTTTGAATGAATATGTTCAAAAACACTCCAATTACGTTTACAAACTGATGCAGAAGCTATTTAACTGAGTAACCTAATAGCAAGTTTTCTCAATGTTAGAGCACTGTCACTAAATAATCTCCACCACTCATCTGTATTTTAAATTAATAGTTATGATAAAAATATATATTATTAATAAGAAAATAATGAATTAAAAGTATAAAACTTACCTGGTTGCATTTTTTTAATCATAAGTTCTCTTTTTGCTGATGATCTAGCAAAACTCTCTAAACCTTCACGATATAATTTAATTTCATTTGTTACTTGTGATTGCTCTTCACTAGAGAAAATACCTTTACATTCAATCATATCAAACAAATCGCCCATAATATTAATTATACGTGCTTCTCCACTATATAAGTAATAAGGATTGAGAAAATAAGCTGCTAAGTGGATCCTTTGAGTAAGATGCTTATCCCATCGTCGATCAATAATATCT
>JAOTAY010000004.1:31626917-31642412 GCA_025629805.1 Erythroxylum baracoense
GTTGTATAAACATGGATGATATTGTGCTATATGAAACAATGTAAATCATGGTTTGATATAATGTGATAACATTTTGGGTTTAATCTGTGATCGATGATTTAGTGTATGATGCCATGTTATGTACAGTGAAGGTGAAATAGTTAACATGTCATTTCTGGCGGGCATGTACACGTGTATCTGACGGACACACGTGCATATGTCAGATAGGAATGGTGTGTTACATCAAGTGTCTTAGTGGTTTCATCATCCGAAGCAACTGACAAATCTTCTGTTTGAGCAGTTTCTTCACCAACAGCAACTAATTGCAGACCTGGAATTTTTTCTGTTCTCGTTTCATTGCTTGTTTGATATAATATATGAGGCCAGTTTTGCAAGTTCTCTTTTATCACTATAGCATTTAGTTGAGACACATCATCTATCACAACATTTATGGCCTCTAACAATTTCTTGGTTCTTTGATCGAACACTCGATATGCTTTACTGGGGGTCAAGTAACCAATGAGGATCCTTTCATCGCTCTTGCTTTCGAACTTTCTGAGCTTTTCTCGATCTCTAAGAATATAGCATTTACTACCAAAAACATGAAAGTAATTTACATCTGGTTTCTTTCCCTTCCAAAGTTCATAAGATGTCTTGTTTAAGTTCATAAGATGTCTTGTTTAAGATAACTTTATTACATATGTAGCATGCCGTGTTAACTACTTCGATTCAAAATCGTATAGGCATATTTCTTCCATTCAACATAGATCTGGCCATTTCTTGAAGGGTTCGATTCTTCCTTTCGGCAACTCCATTTTGTTATGGAGTTTCGGGAAAATTCTTGTATGATACCATATTTATCACATAAATTGTTGAAGCTTGCATTCTCAAATTTTCTTACGTGATCTGATCAGATTCTCAACACTATCATATTTTTCATACTCAAAACCTGAACACATAGGCTTTTATAAGCCTTAAAGGCATCTGATTTTTCTTTCAAAAATGATACCCAAGTATATCTAGAATAATCATCAACATAAGTCAAAAAGTATCTCATGCCACCAATATTATCATGTTGCATTGGACCAACCAAATCCATGTGAACTAATTCCAATATACGTGAGTAAGTAACGTGTCCAACCTTTTATGTGGCACTCTCATATGCTTACCCATTTCACATGCACTATATATGGTTTTATCTTCTTTATTCATTATTGGCAGACCTCTCACGACTTTCAATTTCTTCAACTTGCTAATAAGCTCATAGTTAACGTGCCCAAGTTTTTGATGCCATAAATCTATGTTCTCATCATATGAGG
Source organism: Erythroxylum baracoense (assembly GCA_025629805.1). Taxonomy (NCBI): domain Eukaryota; kingdom Viridiplantae; phylum Streptophyta; class Magnoliopsida; order Malpighiales; family Erythroxylaceae; genus Erythroxylum; species Erythroxylum baracoense. Next base: position 31,628,216 of record JAOTAY010000004.1, read on the forward strand.
CTGCTTTACAAGTAGTTGTGACCTGCAATATATAACAATTGTCAGTTGATAGTTTGCCGCTCACAATACATTCTCCTTGTTCGGTTAACACTCTGCATTCATCACTTGTAAGTTTAACTAATAAACCATCATCATAAAGTTGGCTTATACTCACCAAATTGGCTTTCAATCCATCAATGTGAAGCATGTTCTTGAGGTATGGCAGTCCATCTATGCATAGTGTTCCCTTTCCAATAACCAAGGCCTTCTTTTATCACCAAAAGTCACATGCCCATCCACACATCTTTGATAGTTAGTTAAATAGTTGTTTTCTCCTATAATATAATGTGAACATCCGCTGTCAAAATACCAATCACTATGTGAAGTGACCTTCATGGATTTAAGAACTACAAGAGCTTGTAATTGACCCTTTTAAACCCAAGAGTGACTCAATACTATGGATTTCTGCTGCTGGAAATTTTGTAGTGAATGTATAGGTTTTCAGTTTTGAACCCTTTGAAATAACATTTGTAGTAACTTATAGCATCTCGACCTTATGTGCCCGATGACCCCACAAAAATGACACGTAGGTATAAACTTTCGATTCTTCCTTGATGTTTCTTCTTATACAGATCTAGTTGCATTATTTTCCTCATCATTCATCGTAGAACATTTACCTTTGTAGCCAATGCCTTGAAGATCCTCTTTAATTTTACCGATTTCTATTAACTTTTCTAGCTTTTCTATGCCTTCATTTAACATCCTTAATCCCTTTTCGGTATTGATCAATTTCAATTTCACTTCACCAAGCTCGTCTAATGTTAACATCAATTTCTTCTCTAAATCTCGAATAATGTTCTTCATAGAGAAGTTTTCTTCCTTCAGCTTTTCGTTCTTCTTATATGTCTACACCTATTTTGCATACATTAATTTATAAGCTTTGTAAATATTCTCCTTTTTGTCATCTAAACCATTGTCATCACTATCATAATCTGAGATTGAGTTTTGAGCTAACTCGTCTGTGTTTTTCCTAGAATTTTTTGATTTACTCACGTTTTTATCATCGGTTAATTCTTTCTTGGTTGTCGTTAAGCAAGCAACTGGACTTTTGCTATATAAAGCAACTAATGCAGTGCTATTCACAACTTCTTCTTCACTACCATATTCACTTTCGGATTCATTCTCACCCCAAATGCTTGTATAAGATTCCTCTTTTTCCTTCTTCAAGGTATTAGCAAATTCCACTCGCACATGTCCAAAGCCTTGACACTCATGACATTGAATTCTCTTCACTTTTCTTTCACTCTTTTGAGTTTTAGCTAATTGTTTGAAGTTGTTGTTTGATGGACTCCCGTTGTTTTTCCTAAACTCAGGTATGTCCTTTTTCACTCTCTTTAACCACTTACTGAAATTTCGTGTTAGTAATACCTGATCCTGTTCTTGTCGGATTCATCTTCTACATCATTCATATCTTTTCCAGTTTCATCTTGTAGTGCCAATCCTTTACTCCTCTCTTGTTTGCCCCTTAACAGATTCATTTCAAATTTAGTAAGAATTCCAATTTCCTTCTCTAATGACAAATCATTTATGTCATGAGCTTCCTCGATTGCTGCAATTTTCGGGATGAACCTTGGGGTTAGTGATCTCAGTGTCTTTTTGACCAGTTTTAAGTTAGAGTATTTCTTTCCGAGTTCATGTGCTTGGTTTGCTATATCACGCAATCTCTCATGGAAGTCTCCAATGATTTCACTATCATCCATCTTTAGCTCTTCAAATCTCATGACCAACATCTGAAGTTTTAAGGCTATCACAGATTTTGATACCTCATCTATAGTTTGTAGAGTATCCCTTGCTTCATTGGCCAATTCACAAGCTGATAACATCGAGAATCGACGTTCATCAACTACACTAAAGATGGAATGCATGGCTTGTAAGTTTCTAAGTGCTCTTTCTTCTTCAGGTCTTGTCCACTCAGACGGATCTTTTACTACTACGTCTCCCTTGTCATCAATTATCACCGGATGTGTCCAGCCATATAACATTGAGTTCCATGCTTTTGTTCATTGTACCTGAATAAAGACTCTCATACGTGATTTCTATGCAGGATAATTGGAACCGTCCAATAGTGGTGGCCTGGTAATTGATGCTACTTCTCTTGTAGCCATATTTGTGAAACACGGATCTGCACCAACTCGCTGCACCAATTTCTGATTCAGTGACCTGCTCTGATACCAATTGAAAATTTTCGAAGGGGTGTAGTTTTGCAAATATAACACAATTAAAAAACAAAATATTAAATAAAAATATAAATATAAATCAACTTCAAATTTTGTTAACGTAGTTCGACATACTTTGCCTACGTTTACGGGGCCCTCACCCAACTTAATACTTTCACCAAAGAATAACGATAGTTTTATACAAGGCCTTTTAGAACTGACTCACTCAATCCTTACCATTATCCCTCGTCCTCAAATCCTGTAAAAGTATTTCACACCTAGTAATACGACCGACTCATGTTAACCTCAACAGAAGATTTTCTCAACAACTTTTACCGAAAAAGACAATAAACGAATAACTCAAGTAATTAAGGTAAGTTGGAACAAGAACGAAAACACTTGAGATAAAACAAGATAACTTCCCTATAATTTAACTCCTTCTAAGACTAATATGAAAAATGTTCACCAATTGAATAGCCTTAATCTACTGCCGCGATTGCACACATCACCGTAGCCAACATGAGATGACCCATTTAAGAATAAAGACTCAGGTAGCGTCAAGAACTCAATTGGAAGTTAGTCCCTAACTCACGTCTTCGACAATTGACAAAAAGCACAATAACAGTAATCCACCGTAGGTACATCCAAGAGCAAGATTATCTCATCATACAAGAAGTCTTCACATCTTAGAATTCTTCATTCAACACAACTTTTAGTCACGTGATTCTCATCCACATCTTTTACAAGATTAAGTCTTTATCCAAGTCAAATAAGAATTATTGTTTAATTACACTAAAACAACAATTCTTGACCCATAGTCCAGCTAGCTTTACCCAATCAAATCCAGTCTATCTTCTACCTTATCTTGATTTGAATTTGAAGCTACAGTATCTTGGAGATCTAATTATCAAAAATGTCAAAAATAAATAATGAGATATATATGACATATATCTTAACAAGATAGATACATCATATGTTGTGCTTTATGGTTGATGTAGAATAAAGAAGTATTGGGTGAATTGTTTCTCAAATGGAGTCTCCCATACTTGAGTTCCTCAATAACCTATGAAAGTTACGTCATTCATCTTATCAGTGACCAATACCACTCAAGGAAAATCCATAAGAGTAAACCTTTATTTTTTCTATCATATAAACATTAATAGAGACCCGTAAGGGGAGAAGAGAGATAACACATGTATAAAGGGTATATAGTGCTCATAAATATCATAATGCATTCTTTGAGAGCTAGTCGTTGATAAAAAACACAAGTAGATATCAACAACAATATAATTTTGCTTGGTTGAGGAATAAGTGGAGGTACTAAAAAAGGCTTTTCCAAGAAAGTTACCCCATCAATGGTAGTGGGCGTGCTTACAATGGGAGGGAAGAATTTCTTTGTTTTTGCAGCGTTGGACAGGTCAACTATTGAAAGAATAAGAGGAATATCTTTGGAGGGACATGCTAATTATAAAACTTAATATTATTTAAAATACTAAATATCGATTTAAAAATTATAAAGCTATAAATTAATATTATTGAAAATAATAAAAATAATTTTTTGTATAAAAATTTCAAGTAAACTATTTTATGAATAGTTTGATTATAAGTGTTTTTCAATTTTTTAATTAAATGTAATTAATAAAACGTTATTTTTGTTCATCAAAATATTACTTTTTATTTGAATTCACTAATTAGTTAAAATAAAACTAATTATTTATATAAATATTTGTTTCATATTGTTTACCAAGACTATTATGTCTTTAAAAGTAAATATCAGTCTAAAGATTATAAAATATGTAAAAGTTTAAAATAATAAAAATAAATTAATGAAATAATAAAGAGAAATTACTTTCTGATTCAGATATTCAATTTTAAAGATTCCGAGCCTTTGAAACTATATTCGGGTCGGGTCATAAAAGGCCTGAAATTAATTGGGTTCTTGTTTCTTCCATTGATAGTACTTCTTGCTATTACAATTTGCTATTTCTTTTCATTTTCAACGTCTTAGATCGAATCTTTGAAATGAGAATAGATATTCGAGCAACGGTGAGACTTCCGATGTTGTAGGTTCATAGAAGTATAATTTCTTTTGTGGTTTTTGAACATCTACTACGTGTTTGATTATATTCCCTTTGTTTTCTCAGACAGTCTCGTGATTTTGGGGCAAAAATGGATGCTAACACAAGTACCGACCCAGACCCGGAATCCCTTCAGACAAGCGTTTTTCAGTTACCAGGTGAACCCGCTATTGTGATCAACGGCGTCCCTGATTTGCCGGCGAGTGTCGGTAGTGGCGATATTGTTGACTCAACCAGAGTAAGTGATTCAGAATCTTGTAGAAATGCGACTCCAAGTCCAGAGTTGTTTGGAATTACAGGTTACGGTGAATGGTTTGAAGGAAGAAGAGTGAGGAAGCTCTTCGAGTTTGAGTATTATTTGGGGACTGTGACTCGGTTTGATAAGGAATCTGAGTGGTTCAGAGTGGTTTATGAAGATGGTGATTTTGAAGATCTTGACTGGCGTGAGTTACAAGAGGTTATCTTGCCTCTGGACATTACTGTTCCTCTGAAATCGTTAGCTCAAAAGGTCATCAAGAAAAACCAAAGAAGCACTCACAAATCAGGAAAAAGTGCAGCTAGGTCCCAAACCGTTAAGGCCAGAAGTAGTAAAGAGAAGTAATGTTGGTTTCATCTGCCAGTATATGCTCGTCAAATAGAAGTCGGTGAACATACAAACCCAAACTGTAGAATGATTATAGCCATTTTCTTAGTTGAAAGTAATGACGAACCTGTTCTTGACAAAATTGTTGTGGAAAAATCCACAAAGTAGTTGTATATTCAGCACTTTCAAGAAGAATGAACTCCAAATTGGCCAGGCAAAAACTGTAATGTAGCCATGTAGGTAAGTTTCTGCACAAATACCACTGGTTCTTGTGAATCTGTTAGTTCCTAGCGTACTTGGCTGTCGTGATTGGACTCCAGGGCTCAACTCAAGGAGGGAATGGATTTGGGTGCCCTTCCCATGTCCTATATCTTATTGGCTATTGCTTCTTTTTTGGTACGTCTTGATGTATCTTTGATCGCTCAAATCTGTTAGTAATGACTTCTTGAACTAGGGAAGTCTTCGACTCCGGTAAATTTTGCGGTCTATGTGTACTCTTTAAATGTCGAACCATAAGGCTCAGCACCTGATATTGTAATGCGTATACGTAGAAATACGATCACAACTTTTAGCTGTAGCAAAACAGATTTCTGATCTTACCTGATATTCGTAAAACAGATTTCTGATCTTACCTGATATTCGTCAACCAAAAGTTTGCCCCGCATTCTCCTTGATCTTAAGGATTGCGTGATAGTGATCAGTTCTCAGTTTTATCATATCCTCAAAGGAAGGACTGATAAGCACGTTGACACTCTCTTCAGCATCATGGTTTAGTTTCGTCATATCTACAAGAATCAATCCGAGTAACTCGGGAAAATGCAGACAGTACATGATGAGATTTAGTTTTTATGCAAAATGGAACTCACTCTCAATGGAGGATAGAAGAAATTTGTTTGCAAGCTCAACTTCTTCGAGAGCCAATGAAGAAGAAGAGTGAAACTTCTTCCGGATCATGTGATTGGCCTCTATCCCTTCTCTGATGAAGCAGACCAAGGAAATGAAACATGCACTCCCGATGATTAATTGTGAAATTTGGAGATTGAGTTTTGCATTTTACACTTTAGAGGAACTTAGAGGACGAGGATTATGAATGGAAATTTCTTACTTGACAATGGAGTCAACGGCATCCATATTTTTATTTTGTAAGCCTAGAAATGATTCTTGAGCATTCCTACAATGCGTGGCACCTCTTCTTGCCGCTCCCACACTGCATTGATACGATTGAAAGAAAGATCGATAAAGATTTGGGGGAAGAGTAGTAGTGAATGTAAAGAGAGCCTCATCTTAATGTTTATCCAAGTTTCTACCACTTTGGAAGGCTGTTTGTCAAGCCGTCTTTTCCCCTTTCCACTGCAACAGTCGCATCAAGGTAGTTGGACTCTGAAGCTTCTACGTGAGTTGTCCAATTATCCTTAGCAGAACGAACAAGGTCTGTAAATTTTGATAATCCCTGTTGTAGTGTATAGGCTCCACCGCTCGTACTTTCCAAAAGGCCATTAATGCATCTTTTAACCTGAAATTTTGAGGAAAAATGAACCAGGGAAAGAGCATACTATTTCACCAAACACTAGGCAACTAAACAGTACTAAAAAGAGTTGCTTCTAATATCTTGTTGTTGAGATTTTTTTTTTTCTCTTCGTCACTACAATGATTGAGGAGTTTCAATGCCATTCTACACGATATCTTAAGATACTCATACACCAGGAACCAACATGAGATTAGAGATGTCAGTATGTCAACTCTATTTCAATGTTTCAATGCGCCATTTAGTAGAGCATAGATAATACACTTAATATGGAAGGGATAGTTCGGTGGTTGCATACAAGCCTTTTCTTCCTAGCATATGAATCATCGAGTAGGTCTGCTACTTTTTCCAGAAGTTGTTTCTTATCAAATGCTGCATATTCCTGCAAAGAAGGTCAAAGGTTCAGATAATGGATCATCTAATTGAATGTATACACGTGTGTAACAGATTGGAAGTAAATTGCACTTGATCACCTCGAATTCCTTATCAAATTCATATAATTTCTGGCCACTCATAGCAACTGTCTCTTCCACTCTCTGGCTCAAACTCAAAGTGTGTAAGCCCAAAGTCTCAAAGAAACTAATCAGAGCTTCAGAAATAGATCTTGTCATCTGCAATGCTCTGAAATGACTCTGTTCAATTTGAAAGAGGAACTTACTAAAAGGAGGGAATAAAAGTGGCTCGAAATTGCACAAAAAGAGGGTATAAACAACAAATTTGCCAAGTTGCATTCTCTAAGAATAAGATGGATACTTTCAGCAACAAACCTCACGCTGCTGCTCTGCATATTCAACAAGCTTTTCCTCTTGACTAGATAGATCACTTTGTAAATCATTAAAAATTGCATCAATCTCCAGAAACTCCTCTTTTAAGAGCTGCATGACAAGTAAGGCAAAAGTGACAGAATGAGGACTTGAGGAGCTGAAAGTCTAAATCCTACTAACAAAGACATCAATGCTTACATCCACCAGTGAAGAGCCATTCCTCGATAACTCTGAAGTAACATTAGAAAAAGTTAAAAGGTAACTCCTATCAAGCTCTGCAGCTATGACCTCTGAAGATTTAATTCCAGAGCCATGCATGTCTTTTAGCTTGCCAACTTGCATTAGAAGTTCTTCTGTGGCCTACAAGTAGTGCAGAAAGTTCCTCATATTGTATCTGACTTTGTAATAGGTATGTTAACAGAAATTACGTTCCTACCGTCATTTTTTTCAACAGAAAGGCATGTAAGCCTTCATCCATTGTTTTCAATTGCTGCTCGTGCTTTGTTATAGATGCTTCAATGTTTTCACGCAAATTTTCAAGCTGCTGAACTAACTGAATTTGAAAATTCTGGACTAGAAGCTTGTTTTGTTGCTCCAATTTCTCCTGCTGTTCTGTTAGCCCGAGGGAGAAATCAAAAGACAAATTATTTGACCTATTTAACCAATATCTTTGTAGAGCTTTGATTACAAACCAACTTTGGCCAATAAACTTGATGCCTCTGATGTAGCTTTCTCTAGCTCAGCTTGAAGATTCAATGCTTGTTCTGCATGTGCTTTCTCTGTATAATAGCAAGAAACAATCCCAAAATTAAGCTACCCAAACCTTAAGCAAGACATTCTATGTGAGCAAAAGTTAAATTATTTTAGCCATAGAGTGAAAACATATAAGTTAAACTGATAAGATTTCCAGAATATAGTATGCCCTAAACTCACCAGATTGGAGAAGATTGGAAATGAAATATTCATTTTCTTCTGTTATTGCATTTGCCTTTCTATATTTGCTCTCCAGATCAAACATAGTATTTCGAGTTTGCTCAAACTCTTTCTGCATTTAGTATTTGATTAGTTCATGTGTCAAAGAAAATGAAATGTTACCGGTTAATGGAAAGCTGAAGAGTATAGAGCAACTTGAAATATTTTATCACCTCTGTCCGTTCAAGTCTCTCCATTAATTCAGCTGTTAACTGCTGCTGATTATCATAACAATTCTGAAGCTCCACCAGCAGCTGACCCAAGATATTTCATATTAATTTCTGGACCTCGCCAACACATATAGGCAAAAACGCAATGAAATGTTTTCAAATATGAAGCACTGACCTTGTTTTTGGACTCCAACTCAAGCTCTATATTCTTCATCTTCTCAGCCATGGCCTACATGAGCAAATGCAGGAGTTTATATCTCATTATCATCTGACAAGAATCTTGATATCGTTAAAATTGGTTTGGATGTGTACTTCCTTCTCAGCTTCTTCACCTAGGTATCGATGTTGTGGTATATAAATGCCATTCTTCTCCCTTGCAGCAATAACATCTGAATACTTAAGTTAATCTCTAAGATAACAAGGGAAATGACTTCAGATTCAAATGAGAATGCATTCAACAACCTTGCCTAAGACGATCTATCTCTTGATACAGTTCCTTGAGCAGCTCAGAGTTTATTAACCTATGATTGACCTAAATGGAAAGAAGTTGAAACTGTTATTCAGCTCTTCAGAGAGAATCAATTTTCACTTGAAGGAATTCAGCATTAAGAAACATTATATTTAGATAAATTACCTCCGGCCTAGTCTTTATGTTTTTTGCACGGTAAGCATAATCTAAAGTACTGAGTGTCTCTTCCAAAGAATTTATTGATGATGAGACTGTGGCAATTATGCAAGTCTTTGTCTTTCCACCTAGTGAATCGCTCAATAACCTCGTCAATTTACTATCCCTGACATTCACAAATTTCCTAAGTTCATGGCACTGTACGGTATATGCAATAATTAAAACCTTGCACAGGATTTCCATTTCTTTTTCCATTAATACATTCTTACCTATACGGCACATGTCCAGAGTGGTCGGCTAAGGCATTGATAACTCGGCCGAGTGTTAGCAAGCTTTTGTTTATCTCCCCAGCTTCCCTGGCTCTTCCCTGCAAGAATCCACGTATTGAAAGTTGAGAAAAATCTGAAGGTTCCTTTACTGTCTCAAAATGGTCAGACAAAAAGTCCAAATGCATTCAAACCTCTCTCGCACCAGACCGCAATATATTCTCAGAACCAGCAAGATCAACAAGATTCAGCTTTCCACACTTTATTATCTCATCCCCGTCTGAATAAGAACTCTCCTTGATGTGGGTTGTGATGGAAAAAATAGTGTGAGAACGGCTGCTTTGCTTGTTGAGGAGACTGTCAGCAGTATGCTTTTTTACTGAGCCTTTCTCCAGGACTTTGTATACCTCATTTGCAGTGTGCACGACTTCCTGTTCCAAACCTCTAATGAAAACATTTCCTTTACCATCTTCCATAAGAGCGATGGGCTTCTTTGACTTGTCATCAAACAAACCGACACGATCATCTGGAGTCAGAAGGTCAGTTATCTCCTCGTTGTATAGCTCAAAAAAGGTAATTTTGAGCCTGTAATCAGCATTTGTAGCTTTAAGGGCATTAAATATCTGCTTAACAGCTCTTGGAATGATCCCTGCGTCACTAGGGAATTCTCCATCCTGCAAAAGAAAAGAGTATAAACTTTATGATACGACAATGCATTAGGGCTGTAATAACCTAGAATAGACAAAAATTTCATATGCATGAACCACTTCAGTACCTTTGATACCTTCCCTCCTTCCATTGTGTAAGTTTTACCAGTTCCTGTCTGACCGTATGCAAAAATGGTACAATTATAGCCCTCAACAGCTTCGTTAACAATAGGAGATATGGCTGAATCAAACAACTCATTTTGTTGGGTTGCAGGACCAAACACCTGGATCATAGGAAAATCAGAAGTACAATAAAGGTGAACAATTCAAGCTAGTGTTTACATTCTTGCTCCACACTTCTGGTAAACGAAACACCATAATGTGCTACCTTATCAAACAAAAAGGTTTTATCTATCAGCTTATAAGAAGTGTTCTTTATCACAGACACTAATCCTTTCTGCTCGTCGCATAGAATTGCTGAAGGTGACCTCAACACCAACTCATCCCCAATCGGAGGCCTAAAATTTCAAATCCTACTATCAAAATCTTAGCACCAAACTGGAGACCAGTAATAGCAACAACCAACAACAAGATAAAATATTTTCACCTGCATCGAACAATGACCTGCACATTTACACCTTTATCACTTGAATTCCCATCACTTATAATTGAATTCCTCAAGCCCCTTTTGATTGACTGTGGAGTTTGACCCGGTGAAAGCGGGATCATGTTGCACCTTCTTTGTGGATACTCCATTGATTGGCTCTCTCAACCCTGCTTTGTAGATCAGTTGCTGCAACAAACACAATCTACCTTCACTGATCGGTCAAACCACAACACAACAAGAGAAACAAAGTTTTCAAGGAAATACTTACATTAACACCATGCAATCTCAGCTTGACTAATAAGTATCCATTGAATCCAAACACATTTTGTAAAAATCACAAGTATGTTTCAATTAAGCCAAAAATTTGAAAAAGTCACATCAATTAATAAAAGCATAACAGACTAAACCAAAGGGAGGTTCGTACACATACTAATGTTTCACAATAAGAACAAAAGAGGGCATAAATACAAAAGGAAGAGGAACACAACCTAGTTACTGACGGAACTGGCCTGCCGATCAGTCCAACGTAACTGAAGGCTGAATCAAATACATCCACAAATGGGAATTCGGAGTCAAACGAACTCATTAGAAAAGGAAATTTGCGTAACTGTGGGATTTTAGAATTAAATCTCCCCAAGATTAAGATTTTCATTTAATGGTTGTTTTCTCGTGCTCTCGATTGGCGTTACTTTGAATACCGGCGCGCGCTTTTTTGGTTGTTCGGCAAATGCAATGAAACCGTGCAGCCACGCGCTACAACTCCTGGGCTTTTTCAGGCCCAGTTGATAATATATATAGAAGTGGAGGACTGAAATAAAAATAACACAATTGGAGATTTTTCTCTTTATTTAGGAAAAAAAACTCAATTTAACTATTCTAACTTTTATTATTTGACACTTTAAATTTTAATTTTCATCAATTAATTCAAAATTTATAAATAAAATTAAACACAATTTTTATTTATTTATTTATTCATGTAGGTCATTTGACGTAGAAATGCCTAATTCACTTCCAAAAGCTAGCTTGAGAGGGGAGGTTTGCATACACACTTGTCCGATGTGGGATTCTTGACACACACCCCTTAGCTCAAAGTAGGACTGGACATTTGTTGGGCATATTAGGTAAAGTAACAGCCAAGCACCGCCTTAAATCATCGAGATAAACAGGTCTGATACTATGCTGAGCGATCGTTTCGTAACAAAAGCTTAAGCTGTTGTGTGAGACTAATTTAATTAGTTTTATATTTACTCTATCTTGTGTTGAATAATGAGCAGGTGGTAGGATTTGAATTCACGATCACTTGGTTACAGAGACTCTAATATTATGTTAAACGACTGTTTTATCACAATAGCTTAAACCGTTATGTAACGCCAACTTATATTTCAGGTGATTTCCTCGTACGAGGAAATACAAATTTAACACATTCCACACGACTATGTTTTGGTTCAAGTAGTTTGATAAGAATTACTAACATACTTAGAATTCACAATGAATCGGGTCGAGTTCAGGCCAAAGGCTTCAGATTAAGGGTCGATGCACTAATTTGTTCGGACCTTGTCGGCCTAAAACCCAATTAGGGTAAAGGTATGTGTCCTACTTTAATAAAAGATTTAATTCAAATTTCAAATAATTGAAATTACATTTAATATGTAGTACGAATATAAAGATATGTTACAACAGAGAAGTATAAGAGAGAATATCAGTGTATTTGCATCCCCATTCATATTGGTGAAGAAGAAAGATGATTCGTAGAGGCTTTGTATGAATTATCGAGCTTTAAATTAAAATAAAATCAAAGACAAATTCCCTATATCACGATTTGCGTGGTTATCAACAAATATGTATTCACGACGAGGGTATAGAAAAAATAGCATTTAAAACTCACTAAAAGTATCACCAGATATTAGAATTTTTAACATGAGTAAAATGTATCAGATATTAAAATTTTTAATATGAGTAAAGTATAAAACTCATTTATAAGAGTTGAACTTGGGTTTAACTATTGTTAAAATGATTAGAACTAATCATTTAGTTTGTTGGCTCTTATCATTTATAAACGTTTTAACATTTTAATTTAATTAATGTGGAATATTATAACACTCCTCCTCAAGTACAACTGAGATTGGACATCTAGTTGTTACTTAAAATAAACACAACCGTAACTAGACTAAACCGCTAAGACTTGACATTCGGATGGATAACCGAGAAATTAAGAATTCGGACCAGACCTACTCTTATATTATGATAAATTTGGGTCTAACTTCACCCCAAAAGGTACCTTGTAAGTAGTGTCGTCCTTGGGCAGAAGCAAGCAGGGTACTTGCCCCAGGGCTCACCCTTACTAGGAGTCCACCTTCAATGCATTTGAGTAGCATTTTTTTATTTAGAAGGATAGTAAATCCTCAGTTGTCGAAGAAGAAAAAGTTAACGTTAATTAATAAATAGTTTTTCTTATTAGCTATATTACCGAGAAAGTTAGTGTTAACTTTTAATTTTGGAAGCTAAATAGTTTTCTTTATTAGTTATATAACTTTAACTTATTATATTTATAAATAACTTTGAAGCATTTGAGTGTATTTTTTATACTTTAATTTTTTTATTTTCACTAACATATGAATCTAGGATATTTTAACTCAAAAATTGGTGGTAAAAAAATTTTACGGTTATGTCTCCTGAGTGATAATTTAAAGGTAAAGTTTCTTTTTTATTTATTTTTAACTTATTAAATATTTGAACATATTATAATTAATTTGTAATTTGTCATTAACGTGGACATTATATTAGCATTTTAAATCAAAACATAATATTAAATGATATTTTTTTATTTGTATTAATAAATAATTTAATTTTTGTAATTATAATTTTCATTATACTTTGCCACATGTAATAATTATTGGATTTGTATTCTTGTAAAAGTTCACATAAGTTTAGTTATAATATGACTAAATCAAATAATTTAAGTTACTCAATTTAAAGACTAATAAACAATTTCATTTATTAAAAAATTTGTATAATTCTATTAAACATGTTGTGATAATTAAATAATAATAAACATTATTTGATAATTAAATAAGATCGCAAATAGTTGGATGTGTTTGAGTGGTTTTTTATAAATAGGTTGGTAACATTAGATTACTAAATTTACCATCACGTTAATTCCTATAAAAGAAATGTTTTATTAATAATTAAATTCAAAAGTTACTAAAAATTTTGATTTAATAATTTAGACCTTTATCATAATATTCGTAAAATATTATTAGCTGATGTTATGATCATTTAATATTTTGTTAAGTACGTAGGCTAATAAATTGAGTCACTTATGTATGAATATTAAATTTAATAATAAAAATATCCTTTTAAAGTTTACATATTTACATATTGCCAATTTATTGGGCTTTTTTTTTACTTCGCTTAGGGTCTATAAAACGTTAGGAACGACCCTGCTTGTAAGAAGAGGTTTATCATACATTTATAAACTATTTTAACATTCTTTACTTGTTTAATGTCATATTCTTGACATACTCTCCTTAGCTCAAAGTAGGGATGAACATCTAATGAGCATATTATGTAACACCCCACTCCCGCCGAACCCGAACCCGATATCGACAGTGATATCCGAATTCGTGCCCCGCGAGGGTGGCGTGTCACATCACTTAACAATTTAAAACTCGGTATACATATTTATTTATATATTTTTTTTAAACCATCAACATCATGTACAGAAAATCAATAACCAAATTCTTCCACTTAAATTTAATACTCATT
>JAOTAY010000004.1:31642512-31653217 GCA_025629805.1 Erythroxylum baracoense
AAAATAATATTTCCAACTCTTTGAAAAATTACATTAGATTAAACTCATTGATTCCTAAATAAATTAAATTCCTATTCCAAATAGATATTTATTTTGATTTTAAAACATTTTTTCAAATCCAATTGGAAACTATTTCCAATTATCTTGACTCCTTTAACAAAAATTTAATTCAAAACAAATTTTAATAAATTACAAAACTTATTATAATTTTAGAAAAACTCCTTTTTCAAAATTACATAAATAACAAATTCTAATCTAATTAGAAAACTACTTCTAATCTCATTAGAAATTGCTTTTCCTTAATTAAAAAACTATTTTATAATATTAAAGGAAACTATTTTCAAAATTAAATAAAACACTTTTAAATTTAATTAAGAAAGTCATTATATATTTATTTAAAGATTGATTTCTTAATAAATTAGGAAATCTTTCTTTAATAGATTATAAAATTAAATTTCAAACATATGAAAGAAATCTCAATTTTCTTAATAAATAAATAAAACATTTTTTCAAAAATTTAATGAAGAAAATTCTTATAAATCAAGAAACTAATTATTCATAAATAAAGAAACAATTTCCAAATTAAATTGAATAATAATTCTCTAAAAAATATAATCTTAAATTTAATTTATCTCAATCAAATTGAAATAAATATATTTAATTAAGAAACAACTGTCTTAATTTCTTAAAAAAACACTTTTCTAAATTTTAAAGAAAATTAATTAATTTCAATCTAATTGAAACTAATTAATTATAATTTAGTAATTACTTTTCTAAAATAAATTAAGAATCAATGTAATTATTAATCTTAATCATATTAAGAAAAGTAATTACTTTAATTTTGAAATTAAGATCTCATCTCAATTAATATAATCTCATTATATTTATAATTTCAAACATTATCTAATTATGAAAGAAATTATTTAAAACTATTGCTTGATTCTAATTATTGATGTGATAATAAATTTAATTACATAATTCAACTCTTGAAAAATTAAATTAAATTCCAGAACCTTTCCTAATAAAAAATTCCTTTTGAAAACAATTTTCAAAAATTTAGTAAAATACTTTTTCAATTTTATTAGGAGCACAAATTAATTTAATCTCTATTAAATTAATAAAATTGAAGATTTAAGGAATTTAAAACACATTAAAGAGGGTTAGGAGGGTGTCTGGCGCGTGTACTGCCAGATGCTGACACGCGACCTATTTAAAACTATTGCTTAATTCTAATTATTGATTTGATAATAAATTTAATTAAATAATTCAACTCTTGAAAAATTAAATTAAATTCCAGAACCTTTCCTAATAAAAATTCCTTTTGAAATCAATTTTCAAAAATTTAGTAAAATACTTTTTCAATTTTATTAGGAGCAAAAATTAATTTAATCTCTATTAAATTAATAAAATTGAAGATTTAAGGAATTTAAAACATATCAAAGAAGGTTGGGAGGGTGTCTGGCGCGTGTACTGCTAGATGATGACACGTGGCCCGCGTGTCATCATCTGGCAGTACACGCGCCATACACCTTCCTGCCGCGTGTGAGGTTAAAGAAGAGTTTGACTGATTGCACTCGCTAGTCATCGTCTATGACAAATGCTCCTGGACGTCTTCTCCAGAAGCATCCGGCGTCTTCTGCAAATCATCCTCCACAATGTCTACAACTGTTCTCAACCTCCCTTGTGTGTTAAACCGCAACCCATGTCCCTTACCACAAACCCACGCCTCTCCCTCGGACTATCTAGACGACGCCATCGGTCGATAGGCGATTAACGCCCATTGACTTCTCTAATGGCATCGCCTGTGGAGTCACTTTCGATGGGCAATTAACACCCATCGACTTCTCCAGTGGCGACGCCATCGATGGAGTCGCTTTCGATGGGCAATTACCACCCATCGATTTCTCCCGAGTTGCCATACTTCCATCAGTTTTCAGTAGATTCATAACCCAAACATCAACATATTTACAATCCAAACAACAAATGCAGGCAGTAATCACAAGAATACGAATAACAGAAATCCAAAACAGACAGTGTGAAATCCCAAAAAGCCAAAGTAGTCAGAAAAATGCAAACATACGAAAATAATTTTTTTAGATCTTTAACGAGTAATACACAGAGAGTATTTGATTTTTAGGGTTCCAGAACAAAGGGGCAAAATAAATCCAGAATTGCAATTAACTACTTCAGGTTTTAGGTTTGTCAGAACTTTAAACACGAGAGTGGAAACAATTTCCAGCTTCGCATTCAACCACTAACAATAGATTCAAGCACATATGCATTGTCAATAGGTTTTAGGTTTTTGTAAGGAAACAATTTCCATAAATCAAAAACAAAAATAGTCGAAGAGTGGTTTCAAATAAAACAAAACCAGAAGAATAAACCCTTATGTTTTAATCAAAATCAACAAGAATCAAGCAACAAATCCAAGTAAAACAATTAAAGGATGCTCTAATACCACTATTGGAATCCAACCGTGATCAAATCTTGGGCGTAGTAGAAAACAAAAATTTTACAGATTCTGAGTGGATCTCGATAATTGAATAAACTTGAATAAAACATAAAATGATTTAGAAATCGTACCTTATTTGCTTTCCTGTTGAAAAATCTTTGGAACTCTTTCCAATTGATCAATCAGAAGCTGTTCAAGTGTCCAGCCTCTGATATTATCCATAGACCAATTCTCAAACTGCTTTGAGAGGAAGAAGACAAAAAGTGCAAGCATCTAAAAGCTCTTCCCATCTAAATAGAAAAATCATAAGAGTCTTTTATTAAAATTAAATTTCTTAAATTATATTTAAAATCAAATTCTAATTATAATTAATTTAATTTTAATAAAATCAAATATCTCATTTTTGATCCCCAAAGTTTCTTAAAGTTTATAATTAAGCCCAATTTAATTAAATTGATATTTCTTTCACAAATTGCTCTTTGATGTGTGACCCATTAGGTTCCTAATAAATTAGCAATGATTATAAATTATAATTTTAATTCACAATTAGAATAATTCTCCAATTAAACAATTCATAATCATAAATCATGATTGACATCTAGCAACATGTCATGACTACCCAAATATCAAGAATGTCAAAGTGATTGACTTAACCTATCCATGCATAACTATGAACTATAATTTAATAATTTCGTCATTCAATATTCTAATTGGATAGAGTATGGATATATTGTCTACTCTTATCATCCAATAATGTTCATTCTTGCTAATTAGTAATTGATTTATAATTGAAATTTGAAAACACCTTTTAAAATGTCAATTCACTCTGGCCAGAGAATTCCATAAATCATTACTAATCATGAACAGTAGAATATTCTTTCTAATTACTTTAAAGTGACAAATCCTATATTGACTTACTTAGCTATCCACATATGGTTCATACTGTATCCAGTTACTACCAACTGAATTATCCTAAGACGATTCATAAGTAGCATCAAAACACAGTAATTCTCACATTAGATACCTTGGTAATCTCAAGTATGAGGATCAATTATACAACCATCATTATGAGATAATCCATAGACACATAAGTAATATTCTATCTGTAATCCTCATAATTAGGTCAATTCAGTGACTTATTCTTTAATAATCACTCACACATTAGTTTAAGTATTTATATACTTTAATTTATGAGATCAATTACTTTCTTCATAGGAAAGAAACATAATGTGTACTAGTTTTACCATTTCAACAATATTCCGTTTTGATAAAACTACAACTAGGAACATTTAGGAATAATACGTAAGTGTAAATTGAATCTCATAATTATGATTTCATCATAATTTCAATTATACGATAATTATTTTAAAGATTTTACCTTTAGTATTACAACATAAAATATTAATTAAATTAATATATAAAGATAAATAAAACATTTTTATTAATTAAAATAATGTCATACATTAATTTGTATCTAATTAATTGACTGCAAAGGCATAAAATAACAAAGATTGCATTTAGTACTTTAAAGGGATGTTAACCAATGCTCCTGTGGACCTGTACTGGCTCTCCCATATTTAGGAAGCCTATGGTGATTGAAGCAGGTGCCTCGGTAGTAGGCATTAATGTTGTGATGATGCAACAGGACCATCGTTTATCAAAAGGGGATGAGCTTTTTTGTGTTAGGAACCCAAATTTTATCCTGGGATCTTCTCATAATGGTTAAGAATTGGGTTCTTAGTACAGAGGATCTTGTATGTATGAAAAGGAGTTGTTGGCATTATTTTTAACCATTAAGCAGTGGTCTCATTATATCACCAGCAAACACTTCATTATACAAACAGATCATAGAAGATTAGGGTATCTTCATGACCAGAAAAATAACTACTCCGTTCCAGCAGATGTGGTTATCAAAGTTACTTAATTTTGATTTTGAAATCAAATATAAAAAAGTTGTGGAGAACAAGGTGGCTGATGATTTGAAACGTTAATTATAATCTCATTTAGTCAATTTAATGTTCTAAAAAGCTCACTATGCATAACCATTTTATTTCACTTTGTTGAATGAGTATTTTTATTAATCAATAAGTATTGAAGTTTTTGGTTTTAATATAAAAGCTTCTTTATTTTTTAAAAAAATTAGAGAATATTTTGGAAAATTAAATTACAATTGCATTAAACAAATTGAACATTTGAAGTTATTAAATTTTATTTTTTTAGAAGATTGGTCGACCTATATAAGTTAATAGCTGAATAATATAAGTTAAAATTGTCAAATTTTAATATACTAAGAGCTTATAGTCACATTGATTGATATACTAACAAATTAATATGTCGTATTGGTAAACTAATTTACTTACTGGTTGACCAATGTCTCAACTCGTAGTAAATATGTGCATTCAATAGACACTGGTCGACCAATCTGCGCATTCAATAAACATACTGATCGTCAGTTTCAAGTCAGTGATACGGTTATGTTAAGTTTTGACATTATCGTCAACAGAGTGCTGCGTTTCACTATAATCTTAAGATTTCTGTTTTATACTTTGACCTTTTTCAAATGAAAATAATTTTCAGAATAAGGAATACATATATAAAATTACAAATACAATTATTTTATTTTAGACAATAGAGTTATAAGAAATAATAATGGTCTTAATATTGAAACTTAGTTGGCTTCTCCCAATTATATATAATAATATCTTAAAACTTAATCCTCGTTGTTGATATTTTAATTAGCCAAAGCCCAACTCTTGCGACAGGAACCAGGTCACCTGTTATCTATGTAGTTTCGTGACGAAGAGACAATGACTTATCAATCAATCACCCACGTTTGACCAAACTAAACCATAGGGCTTTAAATGGATATAAGCTTTGATGTTACATGAAGCTCAAGATCAACTCAATTGAAATTACGGCCAAAAGTACATTTTCAATGTCAAACGTTTATAATAAAATAGAGTTTAAACTTTAATGTTTTGAAGCGTTCAAATTGAAATTTAATAGGCAAAAAGAGCAATTTAAATCCCAATATTTATAATAAAATATGAGTTAGACCATAACGTTTTGGTGTATTCAAAATAAACCCTAACGTTTAAAAACATTCAAAAGAGTCCCTTGACAGAGGCTAAACTCTGTGAATAATTCTATCTAGTTAGGGGTTATTTTGAATGTTTTCTAAATATTAGGGTTCATATTGAACATTTTATAAATATTATGGTTCATTTTGAACGCTTTGAAACGTTACGGTTCAATTCATATTCAATATAAACGTTAGGGAATAAATTGCTTTTTTTTGGCCAATTTTAATATTTTTAAAACGTTCAAAATAGACCTTAAATATATGAAATATTTAACAGGATTAATCTTTCGTCAGTTAAACGTCATGTCAGTAGACTCGATACAGATATAACATTATTTTAAATATATTTTTAAAAATGAATTTTATTATTACATAATTAATATTTTTACATTAATTAGAAAGGAGTTTAACTATCGTATGACAGTGAGACCCTTTGTTATACATTTTACAGAATGGATCTCCTTTGTCACATGAAAGGAGAACCAACTATTATATATTTATAGTATGTCACACTTATCAAGAGTCTACTTTTTATTTAAAAATAAAAATAATATTATCTCAATATTGATATAATATTTAATTAAAAAAGTTAAACTCTGTTAATTTTTCATTTATTCGATATTTGTTTTTAATATTTTAAAAACGTTAAAGTTTAAATTAAATACTTTAAAACGTTAAAATTTATTCCAAAAGATTGAGATTTAAAATTGTTGAAATTTAAGTACAATTTATCCTACGTAGAAAAAATATATGATTATGAATATTTATATAAGCTTAGTAAATTACTCTTTTTATCACTAATTAATTTTATAATAAAATCTTATTTAAATTTATATGTGCTTATTTTATTTGTGCCTATTTTTATAAAATGTAACAAAAATATACTTTTAGTTAAATCGTATTATATTCGTCACCAATATCAAGCGTCTGTTTCCTTCTGTCATTATTAACGACTGTACCAAAAAAGGAAACAAGAGGAAGTGGTTCAAGTTCCAAGATCGTTTCGCTATCTAATTGGTATTTGAAACAAAGAATTTTGACAGGTGATAATTGATAAGAAGGGGTCGACATTTCTTTCATATATCCTGCGTTCTGCCAGGTTTCTTGTAAAGGCAAAAGCAACTTTACAAAGTTGTAGAAAAGTTGACGGAGGATCTTCTGATCCGTCTAATCATGTTCAGTGAGAACGATGTCAGTTTTGCCATTAAACAAGAGTTTAGAAATTGTCGAATCCTGTTTAATAGCTAAAATGACATTATTTTAGTCATTAAATAAGAATAATCAGAATAAATTAGGGAGAAAATTTATGTCAGGTATGAAAATATTATAACTGTTTACAAAGCTGTAATTAGTATAAAATTGTAACTGTTTCTTTCACAAAGAAAAATACGAATTAGCTAATATGTATGTGTGTCTCTTTTTAAAGTTCTCTATTATTCTCTCTTTTTTCTGGACTCTTCTTTTTTTGCTTCTCTCCTTCTCTCCTTTTCTCTTCTGTTCTTCATTTTTATTCACAACAAATGGTATTAGAGAAGTCGACTCTGCTTGGAATCGAAGAAAACATGAAAAACTTGATGAAAGCATAGATCAAAAGCGAGAAAATATTTTTGGAATTTCAAAGTAGGAATGAGAAAATATTTCTGGAAGCTCTAAACAAAACAAAAAAATTGGAGAATAAACTGCTATAGCTTAAAATTGTGGCGACGGAATTTTTGAAGCGGCAAGGAGTGAAAGTGGGGGCTATTATTGTAGTTACTCCGAAACTCACGAATCGAAACGAGCAATCCATGTAAGAGAAGAACTACATAAAGTCTTTGGCCGTAGAGTCCACCTCTTTCATGAATAACAAAGACGTCGCCTCTAATGGTTCCTTAGTCGTCCCCTCTCCTAGAGAGCCTGGTAAGATTGAGATGTACTCTTCGACTATCTACGCTGCTTATACGGCTGGTGGTCTTCTCAGCTGTAGTCTAACCCACATGATGGTTACTCCTCTTGATTTCGTTAAGAGTAACATGCAAATTGACCTTACAAAGTATATAAGGATTTCATCTGATTTTGAAGTTATGTTAAATGAGTAGATTGTGAGCTTTGCCGGTGGTTATATTGCTAGAGTTTTCTGTGCGATTGTGTCTTAGTTTAATAATCTGGCCTCCTTCCTCCATGATGCTAAAGAAGCAATTGTTGGTGATATTGTGAAGAAGATGGGCAGGGTCGGTCCTGAGATTTTGTAGGCTCGGGACAAAAGAAAAGATATGGGTCCCTGATATTAAGTAAAAATAAATTAAATTTTTTTAATAAATTATATTTTTTACATGTAGTTTTTAAAAAAAATAAAAGTGGGCCCTGGACAATGGCCCACCTCGTCCCTGCCCAGGGCCGGGGCTGAAGATGGGTGGTGTAAAGAAAATAAGATTATTCATTTTCTGTCCATTTTATAAACCTCCATAATCGATAAGGTTTTTTAAAGAAGAAAAAATTGTCACGTATAAAAATGTTATAGCTGTTACACAGGTGTAATTAATATAAAATTGTAGCCACTTCTCTCTTAAGAAATAATATGAATTAGATAATGCGTGTGTGTCTCTTTCTAAAGTTTTTGTTATTCTCTCTTTTTTTTGGACTCTTCTCTTTCTCTTTCTCTCCTTTCTCTTCCATTCGTTTTTATTCGCAACAATTTAACTCAGAAAAGCTGGGCAAAGTATGTTTTAAGCGGGCCGAGATCATTTTGGGACTGAGAGAAGGATGACACAAAGTTGGAACAAAAGGAATGAAACATACGATGTCATCCCACTTCAAGCTCCTGCGCCTTTTCACTGTAAATGATCGCCACATGCAAGTGAGTCACGTGTCAACTAGGTTAAGTCAAAATTTAATTCCGTTTAATTTAATTTTAAATTTAAAAATGTGGTTTAAATAATAGCTTGATGGCTTTAAAAATTTATTGTCATTTTAAGTAATTTATTTAAACCAATGTTTTAAAAATCAGATCGAAAATTAAATTAATAAAATAATATATTTAAGGTTTAAAA
Organism: Erythroxylum baracoense; assembly: GCA_025629805.1. Lineage (NCBI taxonomy): Eukaryota > Viridiplantae > Streptophyta > Magnoliopsida > Malpighiales > Erythroxylaceae > Erythroxylum > Erythroxylum baracoense. Next base: position 31,651,076 of record JAOTAY010000004.1, read on the forward strand.
GGTTTAAGTCATATTATATCGTCATAAAATTAACTAAAGATTAAATAAAATTTTAAAATTTAAATTATGATTGAGAGAGATTAATCTAACCTTTTAAAGAATTTAAAGTTTAATTTTATAAAGAGATTATTAAATAAAAATTAATTGATTTATAAAAACTTATTAATTTACGAAACCTGATTAATTAATTAATAAATTGATCGATTCTTAATTACAAGAGTTATTAAAGTAAATTGAACCGAAAAATTAGATAGTTCAAGAATTTTATGGTTGAACCTACTCAACCGGTTGAGTTTTTTAATTATTGATTTAAACTCAAATTATGCAATCTAAATTTATTTAAATTTTAAAATTTTATATCAACTTCGAATTGTATATTTTTTAAATCAGCCAAACTCTTTCAAACTTAATCAAAGCTTGCCATAAACATGTACACGAAAATCATGGGGAAGGAAACTAGTGAACTCTTCTTTTCTTGGAGTTGTCAACTTACGTTTTGAAAATTGAAGGTAGCTTATTTTCTCTCATCTAAATCTTGGAAAATACTTGGCATTTGCATTAAATAGATGATTCGTGAGTAATATACTCAAATGGTATTCAGCTATCTCAAAATTAAAAAAAATAAAAAAAATTTAATTGAGTTTGGACTTGGGTTGCTCAGGCCTAGACTTATTTGAGACCCAACTTTTCTAAATAAAAAGATGTTATTTTACTTAAAAGAATTAGATCTTGAGTTGGTTTGAGCTTGAACCTGAGTCATGGGTTGACTCATTCAAAACATCTTAACTTAGGCCCATATGCCGACCATTGACATTCTTATATTCAACAAAATCAAATGAAATTAGACTTAAAGTTAGCTTACTTGCAATAAAACCTAATGATTAAAGACGCAACATGTCGGTTCAGTTTTCAACTTTTTAATTTAATAAATCTTATTATTAAAAATTAATTAGTTAATTAATTAATTAGTCAATTTTTGTAAATTAAGAAATTCTTATATGTTAAAATAAATAAATCAATTTTTATTTAACAATCTTTTTTACTAAACTTAAAATTATTCAATAAATCGAGATAATCTCTTTCAATTATATTTCAAAATTTTTAATTTTATATAATCTTCCAGAGTTTTAAAACATTGATAAAAATAAAACAATTGTATTCCAAAAGAATGAGTGAGATATTCCCAAAAGTCTCTAAAAATTGAATTCTCTTACTTTCAAATTTTCTATACTCAAAATTGTATAACAAGAAACAAATTTATTCTACCTTGATTTTGATATATTTAATTTATCAAATTGTTTTGTTTATAATAAGTAGCTCATAAATTATTTAATTTTGCATCACTAATTTATTAAAAAAATACATAACTTTTTTTTAAAAGTAATTAACTATGAAGATTTAAGACTTACCTAAGGATGGCAATGGGCGACCCATAAGTTTAGATTCAAGTGTTTTCAATAATAAGCCGATTTATGAGTTAGACTCAGATTTAAGCTAACTTGAAATTCAACTATTTTAATTTTAATTAAAAGAGTTAGACTTCGAGTAGACATAAATCTAAATAATCTATACTAAGATTTAATTAAAAATATTATTTTATGCTTCTATTTTAAAAAATATATTTTAAAAAAATTGCCGGCCGGACATTGCCGTCCCTGAACTTACCCTTATGATGTGATTAAAATAATTTATTTATTCAGAAAATTCACACTAATACATACACCATGCCCAATGCGTGTGGTAGAGCATGCTGAATCCTCAATCCTTTATTTAATTGACAGCAAGAAGATAACAAGCGAGAACTCTTCCAAATAGAAACCCGCTCAGAACGAATACGACTTTGTTCTTTGTTTATAATGATAATCCACGCCAGGGTGTGCCTTCACAAGTTACAACCTGCCGTACCAGTACAACCGGTACCATAAACTTCGTTGAAATCGACAAATCTACAATTATACAGTTCAGAACTCAGATCAGACCTTCATTTTTTTTATATTAACGGACAACTGTATATAATATGAGATTCCCATGGTGGTGGTCGGAAGAGGTCCATGGGGCGGTAAAGGTGAAAAAGAGAGCGTTTAAAAATCTCGTCACAAGAACATCAAGTGTAGAGCGAGAAACTCGGAGAGTACAGTACCA
>JAOTAY010000004.1:31656695-31669816 GCA_025629805.1 Erythroxylum baracoense
AATATATTTTTTAATTATTTATACAACAATTAATAGTTTATTAAATCAATGGACTTTTTAGTCATTTTATTTCTTTTTAGCAACCGCAACCGTACTTGTCAAATACCTATTTTTACGTTTCAACAGTTACCAAAACAACAATTCCAAATACATAAGTACTTATTGAGAATAAGTACTTATCATTTCAGTAGGTTGATTTCAGTAGCCACCACTTCTCCAAATCAAGCCTTAAAGCGATTCTATTCTTAATATCTGAACTCGAAACTTTGGTTAAGAAAGGAAAATTACTATTGAGGGTACAACATGAACATTTTTAAAGGTTGATTAAACTATTTTTTGGTGCTCGAGTGTTTTGTCCATTAATGGAAGACGGAAATGGTGTCGACTAAGGAAGATAAAAGCATCGGATGATAATATAATTTAAATTTTAAAATTTAATTTAAATTGATTAAAATTTTAGATTATAATTAATTTTAAATTAAATTTGAGATTAAAATCAAATATTTTTTTAAATGTTAGGATCATATTCTAATTCTAAAATTATAATTCAAAATCTAAACTTCTTTCACATTTAAAGTCATATTTATATGTATAATAAAATAATATTTTTTATTTTAATAAATAATTACTTTTGAGAGTTTTTTATTTTTTAACAAATAATTAATTCCAAACTTATAAAACTTGATCAAATTCAAATGTGAATTAAATATTTAAATTTTAATTAAATTTCATAAAAAAGTTTATATCAAAGTTGAACTCGTTGCTTTCAGGAATTAGTTAAATAAGTTTTTAATTAAAATTTGAGTCGTGTTTTAGAAATTGTCTTTAACTTTCATGTTGATACGTATAAATCATTAATTCGTTAAATAATTTATATTTAAATATATTAATTATTAATTTATTTAATAAATAGTAAAAATAATACTCTAAGAGACGTAGGGATGGTAATTGGCCCTCGAGGGCTGTGATCGGATGTTTGAAAGCGAGACTTGGCATGCACTAGGTTTCAGATTCGATTCCATGCCACATTGCTATAGTCATTGTAAGAATCTAAGGCAACTAGGGGTTTTATTTGCTAAGAGTGTTTCGTTAGGCACTTTACTAAGAGTGTTACTACTTGGGCCTTTTCGTTGGAGGTGTTGCTTGCTGAACCTCCCATTATATAGGAGGTGTTGCCCGCTGGACTCTTAAAAAGAGTTTTTCAGTAATGGACGGCTCAGAAACTTAGATTCAAATATTTTTAATGAGCTAGTTCATGAATCAGCCCAGGTTGACTTCAGACTCGAGAGTTAAGCTTTGGATAAGCTTGATCTTGAGTAACTGAAGATTGAATTTAATTAAAAAAATATTATTTTATATTATTAATTTTGGAAAAAATATTTTAAAAAAATTTTGGAGGCTACGAAACCTATTGCCCTGAAGAGAAGCGACTCCAACACAACCAAACATTCACTTGGTCGCACGAGGACACACCGCCTTTTGCGTAGCATTTCGTATCAAATCGTACGTACGTCCCGTTACTTCCGGGGATGCCATTCCGTTCAAGGTTCAACGCCTAAAATATTAGTAAAAGCTTCCAAAAGTCACCTATAATCATACGTGTCCACTTGATAGATTAATCTTCTTGTCAAGTTTCTGCAATAGTAAGTACTCCACGAGATGTATTCGGTTCTGAGGGGACGGTTCTATCTCCTTCACCACCTGCACATAAATTCAACACCGTCACTGTTAGACCACCAAGCACTTGTTTTTTTCTTTCTTTCAAAGACTGTTTTGGACTCTGTTATAGGACCTTTCTTCTTGTTGGCAGTGTTTGAACCCTTCGGTTGACTGGTTTGAAGCTTTTTCCTTTTCTGGGTATTTCTGAATGGATCTCGAATGGCTATTTGAGTTCTTGAAAGGTATGTTAAAGCCTCTTGCTGCTACTTCTGTGGTGCTCATGGCGGTGTTGTTGTCTTTCTTGCAAAGACTGGGATTGGAGGGTGAAATGGTTTATGCCATCGTCAGAGCTTTTCTTCAGCTTTCTGTAATTGGGTTCGTTTTGCAGTTCATTTTCAGTAGGGAACAGAGTTTTTGGATCATTCTAGCTTACCTTTTCATGGTTAGTACTCGTAGACCGTAGTCTGATACTCCTCTATCTCTTTATCGGTCAGTTCACTTCCTCGTATGGATGCTCTATGCATAACAGACAATTCAAGAGAACTGAGAGAAAAAACAGGGGATATTTGAAAAGCTGGTAGATTTTCGAGTATCTTGTTGAGTGAAAGATTCTAGCATTTCATGTTGAGTACAAGTATGAAAATTTTAAAACTGTTTTGAACTTGGAGTTAAATGAGTGCACCAGTTATGCAATCTTTTTCTCCTTCGACTGAACTTCTGGTTTATTTTGTTGGAACTTTCATTGAAAGTTCTTTCTACTTCATACCTCTGTTTGATGTAAAGATGTGAAATTTCTTGATCATAGTCAATAAGCGACTCTTTCGATAGAAATTAAAGAAGTATCTCAGATCTTTAATTGCCACAGCTCTTGCACATCGTATCAGGACAACTTTTGTCTTGTTTACTATTTTGGGTATCAAATTTGATATTCTGTTCAACCGTTCATGTAGGTCTGTGTTGCTGGTTACACAGCTGGTCAACGTGCCAAGCATGTTCCTCGAGGAAAATATGTAGCCGGAGTTTCGATCCTCGCCGGAACTTCATTGACAATGTTCTTGCTTGTTTTATTAAACGTGTTCCCCTTCACTCCAAGATACATAATACCTGTCGCAGGCATGACGGTTGGAAATGCTATGACAGTAACTGGGGTTACCATGAAAAGTCTCCGTGATGACATAAAATTGCAAACAAACCTGGTAAGTTTGAAGTAGCTCAAATAAGTTGGTTGGTAAATCAGCCATTGTCAGGGTCCAGATCCTGATACTCATCTTTGATTCATTAATTCTGATGAAAACATGGCAAATCTGCAATCTGACAAGGTTTTCCAGGGGCTTAATCAAATTGGTAGTGTCTTTGGCAGGTAGAGACAGCTTTGGCTCTTGGTGCATCCCCGCGTCAGGCCACTCTACAGCAAGTTAGAAGGGCTTTGGTTATAGCCCTTTCACCGGTGTTGGACAATGCTAAAACAGTTGGTCTCATATCGCTTCCTGGGGCCATGACTGGCCTAATAATGGGAGGAGCATCTCCATTGGAGGCCATTCAATTACAAATCGTGGTGATGAATATGCTCATTGGTGCAACGACTGTAAGTAGTATCATGTCAACATACCTTTGTTGGCCTGCTTTCTTCACAAAAGCTTATCAGTTAGAACCAAAAGTTTTCTCCAGGGACTAATTAAACCTTTCTAACAATTCTGGAACCCCATAAATGTAAACCACGAAACGGGTTAGGGGATGAAGGATTGTCAACAGCTATCTTCTTGTAATTGTTTAATACATTGGAGGCGTTTGTGGATGCTTCAACTGTCATGCGCGTGCTGCTTTTCTTCTTCTTTTTGTTTTGTGCCAAGATTCTTAATTTAGCTGTTGATGAGTTGTCTCATCATATAGAAAATGTAAGTTTCACTCGAAGTGGGATGTCAATATCGTACAATTGTCTTGGAGGATTTCATGGAATGAATCATATTAGTGCGATTCTGAGGTAAGGTTAGTAGGTGGTCCTTAGTGATGACAATATTCCTGGCCCATTCTTTCACCCTATTCATTCCGGTAGAAACTTGAGGCCATACAAAGAATCTGCAGTCAGATATTGCCAGTTCCAGGGACGGTAGACCCCAGGTGCCAAGATAGAGGTGCAACTTGTTCTGGCTAAATAAAGGGCAAAACGACAATCTCAACCTGGAAAAGTACTGACCTCATTTCCAGTTTAATCAGTAATCATGCTTCTTGAAGAAAATACACAAACAACAGTACACATGAAGTTGTAGGCAACTGATAAACACAGAGCCATGATATATGAGACGGAAGGACTACTATGAATAAGTTTAAGTTATTTGTCACACATAAATTTATCATTTATATTAATGAATCAAAATAAATAAAGTTAATTTTTATTTAACAGACTATTTTTTAATTAAACTTTAATTTTTAATGTACAAAGAAATAGATCCGTACATATAAAGTTATTAGGGGCGGTTGTTTTGTACGGGAGAATGGAAATAGGAATGAGAATGAATATAATGAAGAATGAGGATGGATATTATCATTATAATTGTGATAATTGGTTAAAATGAAGGGATGATTACCATTACTATTGATAGTAGTTGGTTTGTAAACTATATTAAGAAACAAAAATATATATTTTTAATTAATTATAATGCAATTAATTAATAATAATAATATTTTAATTAATTATATTATAATAAATAAATAAATAAATAATATTATAATTAAATAATAAATTAATAAATAATAATGTTTTAATTAATTATATTGTAATTCATTATATTTTAATTAATTAATTAATTACAATATTTTAATTAACGAATAATTATATTTTAATTAACTACTTATATTTTAATCAATTAATTATATTTTAATTAATTATAATGTAATTAATAATAATAATATTTTATTGTTATTAATTAATTACATTATTAATTAATTAATATTTTATTATTATTATATCAGATTATCATGAAATTAATGTCTAAATAAAATTAAATAAATTTGAAAATTTTGAAATATTATTAAAAAAGAATATTATTTTTTTTCTGATAAGTTAAAGTTTAATTAAAAATAGACTTAGTTTATAAAAAATGTAATAAATTGGATGATTTTTAAATAATAAGATTTATTAAGATAAACTCGACTGAAAAATTAACTAGTTTAAAGTTTTTATAATAGAGAGTCCTAAGAAGAACTGGGGAAGGTGATAAAAAATGGTATAACAATGTTAGAATTTACCAAAGACATGACTCCCAATCGAAAATTTTGATGTGTTAGGATTCAGTCAAAAGATCACTCGTAAAGAGATCCTGACAGTCTTCTTTAACCCTTTAACTCTTTTCTCTTGTAGTTAGTTTAACAGGTAATTACTTATTAATATTATTATTATTATTATTATTATTATTATTAGTAGTATTATTGATCTTATCATCATCATCATCATCATCTTTGCCACTATCACTAATAATAATATTATTATTATTGATTTTCCTATTTTTATTATTATGTTTATGATTATCTGTGTTATTATGATTATTAGCATTAGATATATATACACATATATATAATAATTATAATTATTTTATTATTTTACTTTATTTTATTCTATTATATATTACTATTATTATTTGTATTTATTTATTTATGTATTTTTAAAATTTTTCATTTTTTCTTTCAACCAATTTATTATATATATATATATATATTTGTATTTATTTATTTTTATTATCATTTTATTTAGTATTTTTCATTACTACTATTTATTTATTCTTTATTATTATTATATATATATTTCCTTCGTTCCTTCCTTCCTGCTTCATGTGGGTTATTTGAAAATAACCTCCCTACTAGTTAAGAGTAAGACTGCGAATTAATAGATTTTTCTAGAATTCGCGTCTCAGTGAGATTTATACTGGGTGTTATTGTTATTGTTAGTATACTTGTTAAGATAATTTTAACATTTATTTAATAAAGCGTATTTGTTAAGATATAAATAAATATTTAACCATTTTGAATTAAATGTAAAAAAGATACAACGTTATCTTCATCATTATCAACATTCAGATAAAATCCCAATTAGTCGTGAAATCTGGGATACAATGCTATCTTGTAACATAATAAAATCTCTCACATTTAAGAATGACAATAGATTGAACAGAGGTCGGGCCTCAGTGCGAGTCCCCAAGTCCGTTTAAGGTCCTACTAGGCCCGAGATAGAAGGTTCAAGCTCGAGCCTAAGGCATCACTTGACTCGAATTATTAGTTTTTAAAATTAAAATATCAAAATGATGTTATTTTAGTAATAATTGTCGACGGACTAGACCGGACAGTATTAACCCAAGGGCCCAAATTTTTGCCCGTGTCCCATCTCTACTCATACTAGACGAATGAAAGACCCTTACTTATTGCCATAAGAGGGCTCATGATTAGAGATTGGATGATTCGGGTCAGGTATGTTTATCGAGAGGCTAATTGGTGTGCAGACTAGTTGGCCAATTTTGCCCTCATACTATCGCTTGGAGTTTATCATTTATCGAACCCCTTATTAGTTGTACTTCCATTTTAATGGAGGATTTAATTGGAGTTTCTTTCCCCCAAACAGTCTCTATTTAAAGTTACTGCTCTGTTCCTTGAGAAGAAAAAAAAAAAAAGATGTCAATATCCAGAAACATCGGTTTGAAATTTCTATTGGAAAATTAAAAGCCTATGGTTCCACGTAATCTAGCAATAAATACATTTTATTCTTTTAATAAAAAGGAAAAAAAAAGGAAAAACTACATTATTCTTTATAAAATTGCACCCAGCGGACAATAGACGCCATCGGTTAACTTCCCTACGTTTCGCTCAACCAAAATAAGAAATTCTCAGCAACATCGCCAGCGCCGTTGACGGAGTCAAATTATCATACATAATTTCATACAGGTGCGCAGCGCCCTCACATCAGATTATTGAAATAGCTTGGGTCGGATCGTGGAGTGAATTTGTCACCATGCCGGTTGGGCATTCTCTGAATTTTGGGGTTTCAGCTGTTCTTCTGGTATATTGGATCTTGCTCAGCTACTGTTCAGGTGAACTCAGAGTTTTCGATCATATTAAAGATTTTGGGTTGTGGATAGAATTTAAGAATCGTTAGACTAAGGGCGTGCTTGGCAGGATTTGTATTGTCGGGTGTGGTCACGCTCGACTCGATTAAGATTTATAAGACACACGAATTGTTTAAGATAAAACCGACGGTGTATTTCCGATGTAAAGGAGAGGACAGAGTAGAATTGCCCGATGTTAAAGAAGTTAACGTATCTTATAGTTTCAAAGGTGAAGAATCCTGGCAGGTAAGTCAGTTTCTTTCTTTTTTAATGAGTAATTTCGGGTAATCTAAATTACCCTTTACGTTTGAGTCAAGGAAATATTCAAGAGATGATAAGGATTTGATTTTTCCATGTTAAGTGAATTTGATTATACTGAAATTGTGATTTTGATGGTTGGCAGCCATTGACGCAAATAACGGATAAGAAATGCAAACGTTGTGGGTTCTATGAGAAGGATAATTTCAAACCCGACGATGTGTTTGAGGAATGGGAGCTTTGTCCGTCTGACTTCAAGGATTCTGATGGAAAATATAGAAGAATCAAAGACAACGAGTTTGATGCTACTTTTCTATGTCTGCAATGTGCATCTCTAGGAGCTGGTGAGTGAGTTGCCATTTATGCATTGTTCTTTCAGACAAGATTAATATATCTCTTCTCAACTGTCAAACAAATGTGTGGAACAAATAACTGTATTTTTCTTGTTTCTTTTATTAGAAATCCACACGTTTTGTGTTAGCAGAATAAGTGAAAGTTGAAACTCTTGCTCGATATTTTCTGGGATTTCTTAACAGGACTCATCTTAAGAGATTTGATTGGTTCTATGCTAATCATCAATTTATTCGAAAGCTAGTTAACTTCAGTTGGTAAGTTGGTGGTTTTCAGAATTAGATGCCGTAAGAAATTACTTCATTGCTCCAGCAATCTGTTCTGCATATCGTGCTACTGAAACTTATTGCAACCTTCTACACGGATTCTTATGGTGAAATTAAAAGGTCTTGAAATCTGGATCATGTAACAATTTTTAAAGCTGTGAATATCCACATCTATGCAGTGCCTTGTATATGGACCATCTTAATCTTGTTCTGAACTGTGGTTATGATTATGTTCTCGGGTGTATACAGATGTCAATACCTCCTCGCACAAGCACGATCGTGGTAATGGAATGCATCTTGCTGTGATCATAGTCATATGTGTTCTGGTTTCAAGTGTATTGATACTTGCTTTATTCACGGCATTCAAATACTGGCAAAAGAGAAAAAGAGAGCAAGAACAAGCTCGATTCCTTAAGTTGTTTGAAGATGGAGATGACACTGAGGATGAACTAGGTCTAGGGGCTGATATGTGATAGAAGAACGGAAATTTGGAAACTTTTTGTACGGATGCTAATTAATACAGATTTTGTCTGTTCTTCAAAAAGAAAGGTTTAATTGAATTTTGTACAGTTACTTTGATCTCTAGAACAGTGATGGATTAGTTGTGCAGATGTATTTGAGATCGATGCCTAATATAAGCTTCTAGTTGCACTTAAAGAGGAAATGAGTGATACAATTGTGTGAAAGAAACCAGTCTGCGAAACAATCCTCTCTTATAGTTTAAGCATTCAATGTGATATGCTCACAAGTTCCTATGACAGTAGCTCAAATGTTATCAGCTTATTGGAATCACAGAATATATGTCTATGTCATGTGATTATTTTTCATAGAACTAAGGCCTCTGGGTGTTTTTGCGTCATGCAAGGCCAGTAACCAAATATATCTTCACAAATCCCCAAATCATCTATAGAGTAGGTAGAGCCATATAAAGGCTCTCGGTTACAGTAACCGCCTTCCTCCTTGACAAAGCCAAACCATGATGGATAGTTGGACAAAGGGCTCTCATCCCATGAAAGCTGGTTTTGTGTATGTTCATAAAGGATAACAGAATTGTCCAGTGTTTCGCTTCGAAACCAATCTTCTGAATTCTCCAAGTCACTGATGTAGTCAGTGTTGTCGTCGTAGGATAAAGGGTTGTCAGCACAACAGCCATTGAAATCGAAACAGGAGTTGTATTCATTACCATAAGAAGTCCAGTTGGTAAACAGCGGTTGTTCTGTTTCTTGAATTCTCTCCACAGAATAAACCTCTACATTTTGATATGGTTGAGACACAAAGTAGTAGAAGAAACCCTCCTGAAATGGGTAGTCATAGTCCAGTACGAGATGAGGGTACGAGGTCGATGAAGGACAATCTTCATAAGTTGCAGCAAATACACTACTGTCTCGAAGAAGACTAGAGTAGTTGGCAAAGTCTTGTGGCTCGTCCATGTAATGAAAAAATCATCCAAGTGCATATATTAACTACGATGAGGAAGATGGAAAGGACATGTTACAATGATAATTGAAGGTGATCGTTGAGAAGAGAAATGAAAGTGGCTGTTTATAGGCATAGCAGAGCACTAGGTTGCTCGCCAAATCAAGAACCTGCCTTTGGGACAACTCTATTTAGTGTTTTTATTGCAAAAAAAGAAAAACAATTCGATTCTAATCTCTGACTATTCTCCGATCACATATGATCGTGAATACCTTTCCACCGACCTTAAGGACCTTCACAATTCGAATCTTCTTTTGCTTTAGAAAAGCATCATAAAGTCAGGTATCTTCACTTAAAGGCCTGTGGTGTGAGCCAAGGCATCTTATTCAATCTTCTCAGCTACCAAGCACATCAAAACTAGCAGCTTCCACGTGTGTAGAGTGTTTTCATTGTAGGAGGAGTTGAGAGAATCTATAGAATAAAATGCTCTGTGTATTACTCTATTTTACGCTTCTGATAAGCCTCCTTATGTAACATCTCTAAAACCAAACAAAACGATTGCAATTGCTTCTAAATTATAACCGCTCAAAAAAGTAAGTTTGCTAAATTAATTTCAATACAACGTAAACTAATAATAACTCTTCTGTTCAAGTTTGCTAGTTCAACACTCCTCCTCAAACTTGAGTCTTTCGTCTTCATTCGCAGTTAAGAAAGGTGATTCCAGCATTTTCTTCAACTTCTCAAATAATTTAGTCTTGAGGGGCTTTGTCATAACATCTAAAACTCAAGGCTTTGTCATAACATCTGCAACTTGATCTTCGGTTTGGCGAAATTGAAGTTTGATTTCTCCTTGTTTTATGAATTCCCTAATATAGTGATAACGTAAATCAATATGTTTACTTCGTCCATCATACACAGGATTCTTCACGATTGCCATAGCTGATTCGTTGTCACACTGAATACACGTTGGACCAAATTGATTATGTTTCAGATCTTCTAGCATCCTGCGTAGCCAAATTGCCTGACATGCTGCTGATGCTGCTACAATATACTCAGCTTCGCTATTGATAGATTGTTACGGGTCTTATGGAAGAACCAACCCCAAAAGTTAGCTTGAAAGGTAGGAGAGCTCATAAGCCTATAAACTCTACATCAGTCTCTTTTATTACCGCTACTATAAAATCTCACCACGCTTCGCAACCCAGGCACCGACGGACTGGCTGTGCGTTAAACCTTTTCTAGCCCTGGGTGAACATTACTATACCGATGTCACCACCTATAGTCTCAACTTCATTTGTTAGAACAACTTCCATTGAGTTTCTGGACCTATCCTTTTTCTGTCTTTATAAACTTTTGTTTGTTTTCGAAAAACAAGATTTGGCTCAGGATTACCTATTTTTTATTCCAGGGTTTCCCTGAATTTGAAAGTTATCACCTAGTAAGTTTCCATACCAAGGCTTAATCCAATTAAGTCCGTAGCGTCTACCAATTTCGCCATATCCCATCTTCTTTCATTTGTATTCTACTGGAACTGTTGAAGTCATTAAATATGGATTCCTATAGTTTCCTCTTATCTATTGTTCTTCTTTATACCGGCATCACCACCCACGTACCCACAGGTTGGCTGTGCGCTAAACCTTTTATAGCCCCGAGTGAACACTGTAATGCTGGCATCACCACCCGTAGGCGTGGCACGAGGACTTGAAGGAGTGGTGTTAGCTCTTATACCAATTGTTATAGGTCTTATCGGAGAACCGACCCCAAAAGCTAGCTTGACGGGTGGGAGAGCCCATAAGCCTATAACTCCACATCAGTCTCTTTTATTACCGATGTGGGACAATTAGACCGTAACAGCCACCACTTATTTCTTTTTTGAAGACTATTAGATGACTCATTTTCCCAAATAGAAAACATATCGAGGAGCACTTTTGCGTGTTTCAATGTCACCTGCCTAGTCATTATCTGTGTAACCTAATAATTTAAAAGAATCAGAATGGGCATAGGATATTCCATGATCTCGTATTCCATTTAGATAATGCAAAATCCTTTATGCTGCTTGCAATTGTGATTGGCATGTTTTCTCCATGAAACGAATTGTGAGCCCAACTCCATAAACAATGTCAAGCCTAGTGGATGTCAAATAATGTAGACTTCTCACTATACTTTTGAAGTAGGTTGGATCGACAAGTTCTCTGCTACCTTCTTTCTTCATCTCCACATGTTCTGCAACAGGCGTTCGAATTGGGGAGGCTTTATCCATCTTGAATTTCTTTAAGATATCAGTGAAATATTTCTTTTGCGAAACAAATATGTCGTCATTAGTTTGTTGCACTTTAATGCCGAGAAAGTATGAGGTCAATCCCATGCCCGTCATCTCAAATTGGTGTGCTATAGCGTTCTTAAACTCTGTAAACATCAACTCACTAGTCCCAGTAAATATGAGGTCATCTACGTATAAACACAACATCAAAATTTCGCCACTTGTCTTTGACTTCACATATAAAGTGTGCTTGTAAGGACATTTATAAAAGCCATCTTGTTGTAAGTACGTATCGATACAAGAATAACAATCACGAGGTGCTTGTTTCAAGCCATACAAGGTTTTCTTGAGGCGATAGATTTTTTCTCATCTCCTTTCTTAACAAAATCAAGTGGTTGATCCATATAGACTTCTTGTTGAAGTACTCCATGCAGAAAAGCTAATATAACATCCATTTGATGAACTTTCCATTTATTTTAGGCAGTAAGAGATAAAATCATTTGGACTGTGTCCATCCTTAAAACTGGAGCAAAAACTTCAAAGTAATCTATTCCCAGATTTTGATTGTAATTTTTAACCACCAATCTTGCTTTATAGAGATTAACTTCACCATTAGGTCTACACTTTGTTTTGTACACCCATTTAACTCCTATTGGCTTCTTTTCAACTAGAGAGAAGTCAGCTCCCAAGTATTATTCTGCTTGGATCCATTTCTCATCTGCTACTACGTCGTCAAAAAATTTGATCACAATCTGCAATAAAAAAAACTTGACAAGGTATCATCATTTAACTTATCATCATTGTCATCATCTCTGCCTAACACATAATCTTGCAATCGTGTTGGTATTATGCGAGTCTGTTAAGGACGACTTGATGGTCTTGCATATGCTATTTTAGAAGGGATATTGACCGGTGATGGCGATGGCGTGTAAACATGACTTGAAGATGGCCCATTTGTTGATGGTTTACTAACGATAACACTACTAGTCTTATCATTGTTCTGATTCCACTGCCATTCTTTATCTTTAACAAATCAGACATCCTTGCTTATGATAACTTCCTTAGTGTCTGGATTATACAATTTATAACCCTTTGACACTTCATTGTAGCCAATGAAGATGCATTTTTGACTTTTTTGTCAAACTTTTTCCTTTTTTCATTAAGTATATGGGCATATACAACACACCCAAATATTTGCAAGTGAAAAACATTTGGCTTGTTCCCACTTCACGCTTCTTTTAGTGTTCTTCCACGGACTAACGCGAAAAAAATAAACGGATAATATCCCCAAAAAAGCTGACGTCCAGTAGATAGATCAGAAATCACTAAAACCCAACAAACACAACTTGAGAACCTAAGGTATATGAAACCTTAGAATTAGAAAGCTGCGGTTTAAAGAACCCAGTTGAATGTCACGAAGGTTGATCATGCCTTCGATAAGTTCGTAAGTGTTCAAAAATCGAACGTAAGACGTGAGAGCGATAAACTCACAAACTCACAAGAGAATTGTTTTCAATTAGACAAAAGAGAAGTGTCTTCCTTACAATGGAAAAAGATATTTATAGTATAGGAGTATGCCTAGCCACATAAGGTAAAATATCTAAGTTAATTAAGAACATGGTCTAAAGACTAAATAGAAAAATTAATTCAAAGAGCAGTACTTGGCATAATTTCCTTTAAAGCTTGATTCTCTACCAAATTTATTCCTGAGCTTAGTCCACGCTTGTTATAATGGTCCAACTGATGTAATGGGACACCTCCTCCTTCGGTTCGATACTCGAGCTCTTCATTTGAATCTCCCGAATCAATACCGCCATCAAC
>JAOTAY010000004.1:31678153-31690003 GCA_025629805.1 Erythroxylum baracoense
AAGTTAACAAGTTAAAAGTTATTGTTAAAATTATGAATTATATTAATTACAAATTTTTAACTTATTTAAATTATTTATTAATTATTTTAATAAATAATTAAAAAAATTTGTAGTGGGCGAATCGGGCCACGAGCCGAGTCGGTCAGATCGGCCTGCAGTTCGGCCCATCTATTATTTCACCTAGTCCATGGCTCATACATACTTAACCAGTGATCCGACCTATAGGCTAATTAAATCAGGTCAAATCTATTGACCGCAGGTCGGGTTAAGCAGACACATCTTTAATCTAAAGTGGTCCAACAACCTAGCGCGTAGAAAGACAATAAAGCGAAGGTTTGCCAGCTTTTAACGCGGAGACCATAACGTCGGAGTCAACAAGACTTTCCGACTCAGTTATTACATCGAAAATTCATTAAAACCTGGTTTTCCCATAGTTCTCGCTAATCACTCTTGCTCGAATTATGGGGACTCATCGTCCTACCTCTCTCTATCTCCTCTCTCTGTGTATGCTCTCCTCCTTCTCTCTCACTCTGTCTTTCCACAAGAAGTTCTCGCCCATCGATAATTACCTTATCAACTGTGGCTCCGCCGTGGACTCCTCCGTATTCAATCGCCGTTTCGTCTCCGATGATGATTTTTCCGACGCTGAGTCGCCGTTGGTTTTATCAAGGAGGACTATTCCGGTTGCCAACCAAAACCCAGTTCCGAATTCTCCTCAAATCTATCAAACGGTGAGAGTTTTCAAGAAACCTTCGAAGTATGTGTTTCAGATCAAGGATCGGGGGACCCACATGGTACGCTTACACTTTAACCCTTTTGTTTCTTCGAATTGGGATTTGAATGAAGCTCGATTTCATGTTCTGGTTGATGGTTACGTGGTTTTGCGCAATTTTAGTGCTGTCAATGCAGCCAACCCTGTGATTAAGGAGTATATGTTATGGGTTGATTCTGATAAGCTTGTAGTTACTTTTGTTCCTGTTGAAAGGGGCAACTTTGGGTTCGTCAATGCAATTGAAGTGATATCTGCACCTAAAGATCTGATTGCCGATGTGGCCACGGTTGTTAATGGTGATAAAATTGAGAAACTTGATGGATTAACAAAACAGGCTCTTGAAAACGTCTATAGGATCAATGTTGGGGGTTACAAGTTGACACCTTTTAATGATACATTGTGGAGAACATGGATTCCTGATGATGAGTTCTTCAAATCTAGTGATTATTCAAAGAAGGTGTATTTTAGTGGCTATATTATGTATGGCGCTGGACTTGCGAGTCGCGAAGTTGCTCCTGATTTTGTGTATGGTACTGCCCGTACGATTTTAACCAAAAATGCTTCAATTCCTCATGTGAACATGACATGGAAGTTTCCTGTCGATGGGGGTTATAGATATCTTGTGAGAATGCATTTCTGTGATATTGCTAGCATAGCCCTTGGCTTGTTGAATTTCAATGTATATGTCAATGGGTATTTAGCATATGAAAACTTGGATCTTTCCTCCATTACTTATATGCTGGCTGCTCCATTTTATGCGGATTTTGTGGTTGATGGTGGTAGCTCCGACATTTTAACTGTTAGCATCGGACCCTCGAACATGAGCCTGGGATACTCAGTAGACGGTATTTTGAATGGTTTGGAGATCATGAAGATGAACAATTCAATGGGCAGTCTTGATGGAAGTGTCTGTGCTGGAATGATTTGGAAGAATTGGCCAAGGAAGAACATAGGTGTTTTAGTTCCTCTAATTGCTGTTATCTGTTTGGTGCTGAGTGTATCTGTGATCTTCCAAAGGAGGAAGGCAACGAGGAATTCCGTTCCATGGGCGAAATTGCCTACCGATGAAACCGATACGAAGAATGGCAACGAAGGCAACAAGTATCATTCTGAACAAGGTGTTTCTGCCTAGGTAATCTTGTATGACATAACTGGTTAGACTATACGAACGGTGGTAGCCTTCGGTTTCTGCTATTGCGATATTAAAGAGTTCGATCTACTTGGTGTCTTGTGATATTAAGTTTGTGTTTGTATAATGTATATGCTATGATAATTGATAGTAGATTGGTAAATGCCTGTTAGTGTATGGCTGATTTATGACTTCTAAAACAGAGAACCTTTATGCATTTCGCTGGCTTTGATTCCTTCACTTGGCTTCTCTTTAACTTGATGCTTGGATATTCAGTTAAGTAGGGATGACAATGGGCTGACCATGAACTCAGAGTAAGGTATTTTTAATGGGTCAGGCTTATGCCTAGATCGACCCGAGGCTCAACTATTCTAAACAAAACAATGGCAATGGGCTGACTCATAAACTCAAATTTAGGTATTTTTAATGGGTCAGACTCAGGTCTAGACTGACCCAAGGTTCAACTATTATAGGCAAAAGCTCAACTATTCTAAGCAAAATCGTTTTGCTTAGAATAGTTGAACCTCGGGTCTTTCTGGGACTCGACAGCCCAGCCCCAGAGCTTATTAAAAAACGATGTTATTTGACACTTTTAATTTTTTTTAAAAATTATTTAAAAAATTTAGCGGAATCGACCCATTGTCATCCCTACATCTAAGCTCCTTATGGAGGTGGATCTTTTGGATTTTCTTTTATAATTTTTTTATTATAAATTTGAGTTTTTTTGTCTTAGAATTGACTCAATGTTATTACTTGATTTTGGAGTTGTCGACGGATATTGAGAATTTATAAATAATAACTGAGTTTGAATCAAAAGTAAATAGACATTTATTATGATTTATATGATGTATTGCAAAATGATGGAATTGAGGACAAGTTATAATTTTAGCCACTAGATCTTAGTAGTTTAGTCAGCTTGAATTTTGGAACGACAATAGGCCAGCCTAGGCCTGCTTCTATTGTTTAAGCATGAGGTGGCTTAGCTAGAGCTATTTTTATTTTTTAATTAAAAATATAAAACGACGTCGTTTTGCTTATAATTGTCAAGCCTCATATTAAGGTAGCCAGAGCTCAAGCTCCAGTCAACCTGGACTTGGTCTATTGAATTTGACAGGGCACGGGCTTGGACTTAAATGCCATCTCTACTTGGATTTGAGATAGCAAACAAAAGTTTAAACTTAATATTATCCAACTTGAAATTATCAAGTTTTAGTCTAATTCAACTAGATTTAGATTCAAGTTGGATTTTAAATATTTAGGCTTGATCGAATTGGATTTGCTTTTTAACCTAAAACATGATTTAAAACTTGAATTTGTTTAAATTTAAATATGACATCTTAAATATTGATAAACTTGTATTTTGCCATTGTTATACTATCAAAATATCAACTTTATCTAAGTATCACAATGGGTTGTGTTGGGTCAATCCATTGGTGATTCGGTTGGGTCCAATCTTGAAAATATATAATTTGAATTCAGCTTGAAATATAAAGCAAACTTGAATAGTATAGCTTAAATTTGAGTTTGAGTCCAAATGGATCGATCAAAATAATGTTATTTTAATATTATTTTTTAAAATTTATGTTCAAATAACGTCATTTTGGTCTAAGTGATCGACTCATTTAGGTCGTACCTTCAGACTCAAATTCTATTTGAACTCTAACCAAATTGGACCAGGCTCGAATATGCTTGATTTAAAAAAATTAGTTTTCAATTAAATATCCTCACCTGTTGATAATTACGACACTTGGCAGGGACCAGATCACTTGTTCTCATTACTTTATTTTTACTATGTTTTATAAAAATTTACTCATTCAATAAATGAGACCCACAAAAATTGAATGGCCAGGATCATTTGGGAACAAGGGGAATAAGGTAAAGGAGATAAGAGGATCTCCCTCCCACTTGGCATGCGCTTAATTTTATAAATTCCTTCTTGCAAATATTTTTTTAAACTTCAAATGTAAATTTTATCGTACAAGATATGCAATACTTTTTTTATTTTATCTAAAAGAAAACAAGACAAATATGTCATAATAAAAGTAAGAGACTATCATTTCAACTCAACAAAAGAAATGTTAGTGTTTATCATTTCTTTAATTATCAGTATATCTAGATTATCAAATGAGGGAGTGATTAAATGTATCAATTTGAATTTTAGAGATACACATAAAAACCAATAACATACTTTAAAAGAAGCTAAAAGAAGATTGTGATATAATGTGGCACACTTCGCATCACTTCCTTTATACTTAAAAAGAACTCATAATAGCAATCATACACAATTATACCAAGAAAATTGATTAAATAAATACATGATTATTAACAAATAGATATACCTTTATTCATCAAATATTTCTTTGAGTAAACTTTTAAAATGATGAATAACCACATCTATGACTACATTATCTATGTATATCATAATATAACAAAGAAAATATACAATCATATGGAGATAATTATTGAAGTCATAAAAGTAAGATATCAACACCTAAATTACATATTTTACCTCAAATTATTTCAGTATATACCAACACTTGAAATACATCAACACTTCTTTAGTTATTGGATGAATTCAATTGTGATACGAATTCATTATTCAACAAGTAGTACGAAAAGCAGACTTAAAAACAATTGTAAGCATTGAGATAACTAAGAAATTTTATGCAATTATCTACATAATCGAATATTGAACTATATTCAACTTCAACCATATTGATACGTAAAAATGTTCTTTAATTGTTTCACAAATATCACCTTCCATATGGTTGTCCAATTTCATTCTATTATATGAAAACCTATCCCTTTTTCTATATTAACTCCTTTAAATTGACTTTAGGCTAAGCTTGAGTCATATTGCTAATCCTAATTATGATGACTAGTTCTAGTTTCAAAGTACCTTCCATATAATTGTTCATTTTTCATTTTAAGTCTTATGTAACTACTCTAGGCATTTTCTTTAGCTTCCAAGGCATTAATCAAGTCTAGGCATTAACCAAGTCTCACCAACATCCTTAAGAGACATTTTATCGAACAATTCTTAGGCAACCCGAATTCATCTCTAACTAATAACAAAACCACTGCATTTTTTCATTGTTTACCAACAAAAACATATTCAAACAACAAATAAACCAACCACAATTTGTAAAAACGCATAATACACACAATCTATCAAAACAAACCATTTAACAATGAATTTTTTGGAGACAAAATAAACCCAAGTGCAAATATTCCGTCGGAAAAATCTCAGGAATAATTTCTCTTCACGTTTACTGATAGATATTTTAAGGGCCGCAAAAAAACATTTTTCCAAAAAATTTGCCAACGGAAAATCAATTTTCGTCGCTAATTTACTACAGAATGTTTTCCGTCAATAATGTGTTATTTTCTTGTAGTGTTAATGGATAAGATAATAAAATTTTTATTTTTATAATTTTTATTTTTAAATATATATAAGTTAATTATTTGGTTTTTATTGTTTATCAAAGGATTAATTACTATTATATTTTAATAATCGTCATACTTATTATCAATGTTGATTAACTTTTATGCGTTAGAGCTTATTAAATTTTTATATCTTATCATTTTATAAACTTAGCGTTAGTACAAATTGATTTTCTTATCATATCGATCCGTTAGACTCAGTGCAAGCACTAAATAATTTTTCTTGTATTATTAGTCTATTAGACTCAATGTTAGTACTAATAATTATTAATATTAGTAAAATATTTATAATTTATAATTTATAAATATATAAAAATAATTATTTATAAGTAAATATAAGTATAAATAAGAGATAATATAATTTCAAATATCAAATCTTTTGGAATATTTTTATTTCAGTGTCAAACTTTTAAAAATTTTTAATTTAATGTCAAACTTTTCAAACTCAAATAAATTAAATCAAAACTTTAGTTTTAATAATGTTTTTTTATGTGACAAATGGAACCACTTTTAATTGGCATATAAGTCTTTACATGACAATATTGTAGATAACTGGATACCCACTCGTCCTAAAACTAAATTTACCCATCACCCATTTACTCATATGCATAACTTATAACCCATTTTTCTCAAAATAACTTGCTTTTCCAAAATTTAATTCCTAATTTCTTTTTGTGAAAATACTCCTTGTTTGTGCAGCTAAACAGAATACTTTTGTTCATTATAAGATAATCTATGTTCATTCTTTGCCTTCAAATAGGAATTATGCATGATGATTATAAATAAAAAAAATATGTTTCATTAATGGAATTTGATTCCAGGCATTTCGAGTCTTCGAAAGAAGAAAAAGTCACCATAAATATGAAAACAATAATAAAATCATATAAAACACGTACAAAAAGTAAAGATAATGACTATGATCACCTTGTTTGATAAACGGCTAATCAATTATTTTTTGGTGAATTGAGAGATATTTAGCTGCTTGATCATATCAAATATTTAATCATATTTGATAATTAGTTGATTAATTTGACGGATTGAACTCAATCCACTGTTTTTGAAAATGCTCCTATAAGGAGCGTTTTGTTCCAACGGTTGAGAAATTAAGGGATGAAAAATTGATTGTGCCTAAAAGTTGTTACAAATTACTCAAATATCCATCTTTTATTATTGCAACTTAGTTATCAAAAGACATGGGTTAGTGATAAATAAGTTAATATACTAAACAAAAATGAACTTCAACTTGATTAACATGGAGAAAGAAAGTAATAGTAGTAGTATTAGTAATATTTATTTATTTATTTATTTATTATTATTATTATTATTATTATTATTATTATCATTATTATTAGGGTTAATTAAAAAATCTCAAACTTTACTCAATTTTATAATTATAGTCTGAATTCCAAAAAGTGACAATAAAATACAAAAACTGTTAATTTTTTGAATTCTAACCCGGCGTTGGTTTCTCTATTAAGTTTGCTGACGTGATTTGTCAAGTGTTTAGAAAACCCTAATTATTAATACACGTCAGACAAAAGTAACACAACAAATGAAAATTAATGAAACGACTTCATTTAATCATATAATTAAAACGGCATCATCTTTTAAAAATGACCTAAATCAGTTTGTTCTCTCGAATCTCACCCCTTCGTTCAGTTTGTTCTCCCGACTCTCACCCCCTTCATTTTTAGTTTACGTGGCTTCATCCATTCATTATTTGTTTGTTCGTTATCAGTCTGTTACGAAGAGTTGAGGGCGTCGATAGAACAAATAGATAACGAAGGGGGTAAGAGTTAGAATGAGGTTGCTAAATTGAAAATAAAGGAGGTGAGAGTCAGGAAAACAAACTGAACAAAGGGGGTGAAAGTCGAGGCTGCATAAACTAATTTAAGTCATTTTAAAAAAGATGTCGTTTTAATTATGTGATTAAACGTTGTCATTTCATTAATCTTCATTTGTTGTGTTAGTTTTGATTGACATGTATTAATAGTTAGAGTTTTTGGACACTTGGCAAGCCACATCAATAAACTTAACAAAGAGACTAGTGTCAGGCTAGAATTGAAAAAAATTAAAAGTTTGAGCATTTTATTGTCACTTTTTAAAATTTAGGTTATAATTGTAAAATTGAGTAAAGTTTGAGATTTTTTGTAATTAACCCTTATTATTATTATTATTATTATTATTATTATTATTAATAATTGTATTTCTATATTATTATTTATTTAAAGATTCATAAAAATTGAATTATGTCCAAAGAAAATCAATAAAAAGAGCTCTAACTTTATTTTAACTTTTTTTAATATATTTTATGTTAGAAATATGTGGACTAATATAATCTCAACATTAATTTCATATGCATGACCATTAATTGAATTGCATAATGTATGTTTATTAACCATAATGATATAGTTAATAATTTACTAATTACATTTAAGGCACATAGTAGTACCCTAATAACTATATGTTAGCCCATTAAATTATAATTCATTACATCATTGAAATGACACAGTTATCCTTTTCTACTCCTTAAAATAGAACATGTTATAAGGTATAATATAAGGTGAGATTGGGGTGGATATGGTGTGTGCATGTGAAAAACAGAATATTGTGTCTTCTAACACAATGCATTCCTCTTGCACAAGGTGTTCTTGATTTTGATAAGTTGTAGTAAAAGATGGAGAGAATACACCAAGAATCTATGCCAAGCATTGAAAGTATATCATTCTCATTGTATTGTTAATGCTCTAAATAAAATGTTGATATTAGTTTAGCTATTGATGATGAATGCATTGTGTATAGCAATAATCATACCCTTTATAGTTGAAAGTGAACGTGGAAGCCTGAACGCAGCCGCAAACATCAGTGTCTCTTTCACAGTTAGCATTGGAAACAAAAGATCGTCTTGCAGGACATAAGCAGATATGGCCTTCGATAATCAAACACCTCACCGTTTAATGTCACAGACCCTTTCAAGCTCTCTTTTGATATTCGGCCCGCAAGAGCATCGATTAACGTTGATTTACTAGCTCCACTAGGTCCAAGAATAGCCATGATTTCACATTCTGTTGTTTCTCCAGATATATCATTTAGTAGAATGCTCATTTCAGAAGGATGATCTTTTGCACCAAAGGGAAACGAGGACTTTTGCCCAACTATCACACTGTAATTTAAATTGTTGAACGAAAGAACAAAAGAGTTTGACAGGGAGAGTATCATAGTTGGAAGCATCAATAGGGTCAAGAACCTCTACTTTCACCTGGGACATCTTTGGACGTCTTTCATACATATTTGAATGTTGCATTGGTTGGTGTTTATACTTTCTGGTAAAGAATTTATAGTACCAAGTACGTATGTTTGATGCATTAACCCTCCAAATCTAAAGCTTAGCTTATATAACAAGTGAGAGGAGTTCCATTGCTTTGCTAGTTCTATAAGAATTAATATTGCTAAATCAGAAGTTTTCTAAGCACAAAGTTGGTGTCACGTTCATTGTAAATAATAGCAAAGTTCGATAAAGTATTAAGATTAATTGCAAAACACTAATCAATAGAAATCAGTTGGCCTTCAGTTGACCGGATTGTTTGAATGATTTTGCAAGTTGGGTACAACACAAAGAGCTCTCTGTGTTTTAAAATATTTGTAAAAAGCTCTTAACATTTAAAATTTATAAAAATCTTAGTTTTTGATTTTATAAAAAAATATTTACTCATAAATTTTGGTTAAAAAATAATAATAAAATTAATGGAATATCATATGTGAACTAATCAAATATTAATTATATGATAATTTAACTCAGCCCTTAAACTATCACAAATTAATTAAATTCAAATTAAATTAATAATTTAAGAAAATTATAATAAATTGTTAATTTATATCATATTTAATTAATTGAACTTGAATTTAAAAGTTAAATTGGATAATTATCTAAGTAGTATTTGATTGGTCCATGTGTGACAGATATGCAACATGTATTTTATTTTATTTTATATTCAAAATTTGAAAGAAAAAGAAAACTTTATTCACACGTTTAGATTTTAAAAAGCTATATTTTGCCTTTGAATTCCACCAAACTAATACATTCAGAATTTAAAGGTTAACTAGCATTTTGTTTTTAACTAATTAATGTTACTACACTGAGTTACATACACAAGATCTTATTTTTAAGGGCAAGGACAAATTTTAGGGTACAAGGTTCTTCGCTTTATAAGAGTTGGAAGAGGATCATCAATTATACACAGTCTTTTTTTGTATTTTATAAAAAAGTTATTCGTTGACTTGAATTGGTAACCTTCTGGTCGCAAGACCTTATTTTTAATTATTATTTAATTGAGAGACTCTAAATAGATTATTTTCTTGGTTCATATAAAAAATATTAATGAACATTTATTGAAAGAAACAAGAACATGAACTTAGAAAATATATCAAAAATTTCAATACAAACTTTTATTTATTATAATTAAATTTATTATACACTAACAAAAATATATAATATTTTTAAAAATAATATGATTCTATTTTAAAATAATTTCCTTTTCACATGTTTAAATTATCATGTGTAGATGAAATTAAGTATAGAATTTTAATTTTAAAAACATGTTTATGGTTAAAATTTTTTTAAATATATTTATAAACACATTATTAAGTTTTAATATATTAAAAATTAAATTATCACATTTGATAATGATAAGGTCTAATATTAATCTCAAAATATTAAAGATTAAGGATTTATCCACACCTTTTACTTAATTTACGTATATAAATTAAACAATGATTTAATAGGTTATAAATTCAAATAAGTATTCACATTTTAAATAAACATTTTTAGTGAAATATTTAAAAATTCATGACATTTGTGGAGGGTGTATGATAAATTAAATAATAATTATATCTCGATCGTGTATGATTTGCATTTGATGATTAATATTATGATCATACTTTATGAACTACAATAAAGTAACATGAAGTAAAAATCTCACTAATCATAAAAGAAATATCATTATTTACCTCCTCTTATATTTCTTGCTCCCCAACAACAAAGTGAGGTAAAAAAGAGCTCTGAAGAAAATTCCCACGATAACCAATACCAATAGGCAATTCCATTTGCTTATATCTGTGATTCCTTGCTGACGTAGTATGTCTGAAGCTGTAACCATGCAAGTATTGCTTGTGATGTTCACTCCTAATATGTTGCTCATTCCCTGCAAGAGCTTCAGTTTCGTTGACAATGGAACCCCTCCGAAAGGTGTGCTGTCAAACATCTGAACACCCTTGACAAAGCATTTTGACGGATCATGTAACTCACTTTGCAGAGCTGCTTCGTATGAATATTTAATCAGAGAAATGTAGTTGAACCATAGCCAATATCGAGGGATTCGATCACGATTGATGAAGAAGCCACAGAAAAGTAGAAAGTAGGATAAAAGGGCCACAGCAACGGTGAAACCAACAATAGCACTAGAGACAACACCTGAGATGAAGGTAATGAAAGAGCTTCCAGCCCAAAATGAACCTAAGACTGTGATGAAAAAGAAAAGGAACCCGGAAAATCCTCCGGCCAGCCCAACAGTCCAAAATGTTGTTCCGACGAAGATGATGGACAAGACGATGAGTGCAGGAATGGAGATAATTGAGTGAGCGAT
This sequence comes from Erythroxylum baracoense, assembly GCA_025629805.1. Classification (NCBI taxonomy): domain Eukaryota; kingdom Viridiplantae; phylum Streptophyta; class Magnoliopsida; order Malpighiales; family Erythroxylaceae; genus Erythroxylum; species Erythroxylum baracoense. The sequence continues at coordinate 31,689,141 of JAOTAY010000004.1, forward strand.
AACGTAGGAGGATCGACGATAAGCATTGTAAGCTGTTTCTCTCATGAATATGAAACGTTCACCAAGAAAAACAGGGATAGATTGTGCACAATTAAAGTAAGTGGTAGCCATGGCAAAAGCAACGAAGGCTATGCGTTCCTGAGCACCCATTGCAGAGTTATCAAGCTTCCGGAAAATGGTGGCTAAGATTATGGCTGTGAAAAAAACAGTACCAAATCGTATCCCAAACTCTTGGGGTGTTCTTCGTGAGTTTAACGCTGATCTTTTGGCAATAATTATCATTTCAATCCAAAACGGGTTAGCAAACTTTTGTACCGAGGATGATAAGGTTTTAGCGTTGGTGGAGCCAGAGACTAGCTTGCCTTTCGAAATGCTTGCACATATTGCATCATTTAGTGAGAGCTTTAATGCATTTTGAGAATGGTTGGATGGAATTTTCAAGGCTTGCCAGGACTTGTTGAATTCAACTAAGTTCTTGGTTCCTTCCGGAGCTTCCTCAAGTTCACGAATCAAATCCAAAACAAACTCGCATCTGTTTTCGTTATCTGGAATTGGATGACCGAATTGAGCAAAGAAAGCAGGAAGGCTATCCGGAGAGCCGCTATACACCGTTTGTCCTCGTGAAAGAAAGATCAATTGATCAAGCAAGCTCAGGATTCTATAACTGGGTTGGTGAATTGTCATGATCACTATGCTTCCACTTTCTGCAATTCGCTGCAAGACATTTACCACGATGAAAGCGCTAGTGGAGTCAAGTCCAGAAGTTGGTTCGTCAAGAAATAGGATGATAGGGTCATGAATTATGCCAGTTCCAATAGAAACTCGTCTTCTTTCACCACCTGACACTCCTCTGTGGCCTTCAT
>JAOTAY010000004.1:31703458-31714991 GCA_025629805.1 Erythroxylum baracoense
AATATTTATATGCATAAATAATTTTTATTACAAAATAAAATATAATTAAAATTAAAAGTGCTTTTTATTTTTATGTTACCAAACAGTCTATTGTATGAAGCTTTTTCAAAACAATTCTTTTTTAAATAACAGTCAAACATTCAATTAGCTTTTTAGAAAAGTTCTTCTAAAAAAAACTCTACTAATATAAACTCATATAAATAAGCACTATATGTTGCTTCTTATTGACCTCAGACAACTAAAAAAAGTAAACCGACGTAAAACAAGCCAACTAACCATAGCATTAGGTCGAAAGTAACCAAAAAAAAACATCACACACGCTTTCGTTGGACATCTACATATCAAATGTTACTTTTGAAGAAGACCTACCAAATTATAACCAAACCATATTGTACATATAGCATTAATATATACCTGCATAAAATGACTAACACGTGATGTTGAAACTTCCTATTTAATAATTACCCTATTGGCACGATATGTATAAAGCTAATCACAATTGCTAAGATGGCAAGATATGTTAAAACCGTAGAATCCCACATTTCCACAAGAACAAACAAACCCCATTAGCACTTCTTATTCTTCTTCTTCTTCTTCGCCTCTATCTAAGCCTTGTCCCGCTTTAAACATTAGACCAGAAACTCCATTACAAATAGCTGTAAACTTGATCAGAAATTGACTAGTTCCAACGAGAACTAATGAGTTCGTTTTGCATATCAAACTGTGTCAAAGATGCAATTGACCCACGAATGCCAATTCGTTCCACTTATGTTAACCTCTACAAGTGGTCGGAATCTGACGTTGAGTTCATGAAATCCGTGCACCGTGTGGGGCAAGGCATTGGCCACCCTAGGGTTGTTAGCAGCATCTCTTGTCGGCAACTGTATTTAAGGAGCTACAGATTTTCAAGAAAAGAAAGCGTGTCAGAGAGGACCAAGAAGTGCGTTGGGAGAGTGAAAGAGAAGGTGGCCAACCATGGGAGGAAGAGAAAGGAAAAGGGACGTCGAAGGAAGTGTTCGGTGTTCAGGAAAGTGAAGGAAATCTCGCGCTGTGCTTTGTTTAGGTTCTTTTACAGGTTGTGTCGTGTGTTGCTAGTGTAGATGTTGAGGACCAAAAAGATTGATTTAAGTTAATAAGATTATCTGAGGCTTGGCTTCCATAATCATTTTCTTTATTTATCTATATGTATTTGAGTTTGTAATTTTTGGTAAATTAGAACAATTTCTCAATTCATATGTAGTTATTTCCCCACAAAACAATTTCATTTTGATTTTCTGGCATGCATGCACAAATGTGTCATTAAATGTGTCACATAAACAAAGCTTATCCCAGCACTAATGCAGCGGATCCTATTAGAACTTCGAAGAAAAAACTTCTTAGAGGGTGGTCAAGTTGGTAGAGTGGAGAAGCATAGAGTCAAAAAGTCCTGTGTTTGAATCCTCATACTTACACTCTCTCGATCGAGCCTGTCATACAGGGATTGCCTAATGCGAAATACTTAATTGGCGTGATTTGCAGGCTATTGCATCAATTTAGAGGTTTACGTATTCAAAAAATAACGGCTGCGGTTTCCTCCGTTCAAAACAAAAACTTATCTCAAATTTGATGAATATATCGTTACTTATTGAAGAATGTAAAGTTTAATTAAAAAAGAGATTGTTAAATAAAAATTAATTGATTTATTTAATTCATAAAAATTTATTAATTTAAAAAATTGACTAATTAATTAATCCAAAAAACTAAAAACTGAACTAAAAATTTGACCTATTTAAAATTTTTACAGTTGAATCAACTAAACCGAATAAGTTTTTTAATTATTGATAATTACAATTTTTTTGCAATAGTTGACCGTGTGGACGGTTCATCTAACTTTCCTCCTCTAAAAACTTTATTGACCATAATTAGGCATGTTACTTAATGTATACATCTTCATGTCGATCGTGGTCAAAAAGGATATTGTCATATATACTTAATTAACCAGCTGATGCGTGATTGATTAATTAATCTTCACTTCAGGGTATTGCATATAAAATATTAGAGGAAAGTAATCTTAGTAAGTTACATTTGTTTTTCCCAACATGAAATCATATTTATCATCATTAACTCAATCTTTTCTTAACTAAAATGGAAGTTGGAGAGTAAATTATACCTTAAAGATAAGGTTTTCTAACTTTTTCAATAAGTCTAAATAAGTTATATAGTTAATATTTTCAAAAAAGGTATTAAAACATTCTAAATTTTAATAAAATTAATAACATTCACAAGTTGCCGCTAGATAATTTAGATTTATTAAATAATAATATAATTTTATTAAATACTAAAAAATATGATTTATAGTGTAATGTTGTATAAAATATGTAAATAAGTTTTACTGTATTTTGAATCACTTTTTAAGAATATTTAAGATAGTATCATTATAATAAAATTGAAATACAAAATAGTGCCAAAATTAATAATAAAATTTATTAAAACCTTTTTATAAAATGTCAAAATACAAATCATACTTTCAATTTAAAGATAGTTTGTGCCCTTGTCTCACTTTGATGTTGGGATCGACAGCCACAAACACACCTTAATAAAAAATTTGCATAAAAAAATAAATATCATATTTTTTTTGTGCTCACGTTAGAATTTTATTATCTTTTATTTTATGGTGTACAATGACAAAATGCCAAGACTCTTTATATTCTGAAAACCCATATTAGAAAATAGAAACATAATCCTATCCAAATTACAGTAGAATATAGAAACAAAATTATTTTAAGGTGTACAGTGACAAAATGTCAAGGCTCCTTATATTCTGAAAACCTATATTAGAATATAGAAACATAATCTTATCCAAACTACAATAGAATATAGAAACAACATTCTACCCAGACGATAATATAATATAGAAACAAAATACTACCTAAACTAGGGTATCAATTAAATTTTCCTAGCTCCTATTATTTCCTGCTAGAAAAAAATATATAACTCTTCACAATTCAAGGAAAGTAAATATTCTCATCAAGCTCCACATCTCAATAATTTCCCACTTAGAGATTGATGCTTGAACTAAGAAACCAACATTTTGTATATGCGCCTCGAACAACCTTCGAGCACCTAACATGACAACACTTTCATCATCAACAACGAAAACTAATTAAGGTCTTGTATAACATCAGTTTTCTAACATCAACACACTTAGTAAGCATATATGCTAGATTCTTTGAATCCATAATCTTCTTCAAGTATAACACTCCCTCTTTAACCAAATTGTGGGTGAAGTGATACTTGTATAATATATGTATGAAATACTGGATTCTTCACAAGTTGTAAAGATCTTTGGATGTCATTGTAGAACATGTTATCATGTTGCTTTTTATCTATCTCCTCTAAAAAAAATTTCAACCAAACCATCTCCTTGTTGGCTTCAGATGTAGCCACAAACTCTACCTTTGTAGTTGACACGGAAACACACTCATGAGTTTAGACATCTAACTCATAGTTAAACTATCTATAGTAAACATAATCCTTGAAATTCTTTTATTAGTGTCAAAATCCCCACTAAGATCAACATCAAAGAACCCTTCTAGTTTCATTTTGTTTTTTCCAAAGCAAAGTGTCATACACAAAGTACCCTTTAAGTACCTCAATAGTCATTTTATAGCTTTCCAATGTACTTTTCCTAAATTTGATATAAACTTGTTAACAACTTCTACTACATATGCTATGTCTATTTTAGTACAAACCATAGCGTACATCAAGTTACCAACTACAGAAGCGTATGGTACCTTTGTTTGCTCCTCTGCTGTTCTAGGTGACTACTCCTTGAACAATTTAAGATGACTTGTCAATAGAGTGTTCCTGTGCTTCGCATTGTCATGGTTAAATTTACTTAACACCTTCTCAATATACAACTATAGAGATAACTTCAATGTTTCAATTGACCTATCTCTAAAATTTCTCATGCCAAGTATCTGCTTTAACGCATCCAGTCCTTCATCTCAAATCATTCAGACAACTTCTTCTTTAGATTACCAATCTTCTTCCTGCTAGAACCTACAAGTAAAATAATATAAACATTATTAAATTTTTTAAAGCAGCAACAATGATCTATGTCACTTCTTTTAAACATGTTACTGCATAAAGGAACTGAACCTTTTATACCACTGTTGTGATACTTATTTCAACTCATACAAACTCTTATTTAGCTTGCAAATCAAATGTTCCTTCCCTAGAACTACGTACCCCTCTGGTTTTTATATGTACATATCCTCCTCCAAGTCACCATGTAAAAATATCATTTTCATAGCCATTTGCTCTGAATACAAATCTTCAGCTGCAATAGAACTTAAAGAAATTATAATAGTGGTTGGCTTCACAACAAGAGAAAATATCTCAGTATAATCAATCTCCTTTTCTATGAGTACATTTTAATTGCCAATCTTTCCTCAAATCTTATAGTATTATTTGGTTCTACTTTAATTCTGTAGACCCATTTGTTAAGTAGTTATTTGTTCTCTACAACTAATTCAATCAATTCCCAAGTTTTATTCTTCTCTAAGGAGGTCATCTCCTTATTTATGGTTTGCTATCACTTAATAAAATCACTCACCTGCATAGCCTATTTAAAGGATTTTGGTTCACTGGTGCCATTTAACAATAAAAAATACTGTGAAGGAGAACTATTAATCCCGTGTTACAGGCATCATTGTGGACCTTATTAATATCATTGAAATTGGCTCTGTCCCCATCAACAGTATTTTCAAGATTTTTGTGGGACTTGTTGCAATATCATCCTCTATGATTTCCTACAACTCCACACCTCTAGGCTTATCTCCCACTTCACTGTTCCTATCTTTGTAAGGGGTATTCTTATTGAAAGTCATGTCTCAGTGTCTTAATATTTTTCTATTTCTATCATCCCAAAATGGGTACTAGAACTTATCACAGCCATAGCCAGTGAAAAAAATACTTTATAGCTTTAGGATCAAATTTATCTCTTTTATAGGAGTCAACATGCACGTAAGACTCATAACCAAAAGTTCCCAGTAATGAAAGATTTACCTCTTTTCTTAACCACACCTATTTTGGAATCTTGAAAACTAAAGGAACTAACAATCCTCTACTAACAAGATATTGCATCTGCCCATAACTTTTTTGATAAACTCGATGAACCTTTATACTCTTCGCTCACTCATTCACATTCAGTTCATCCTTTTTAGCAACCCCATTATGTCTGGCCTTTTTAGGAACTGTCTTGGTTAATATGATCCGACTGTCAACACAATACTTCTTGAATTTTGTGTTGTCATATTCTCCTCCATTATTAGACCTTAAGCATTTGATCTTCTTCTCAGTTTGATTCTCAAACTCAGCCTTTCACCTTTTAGAAATGACAAATACATCATATTTATTTTTTATAAGATAAACTTAGACCTTCTTACTGTTTTCATTAATGAAGGGTGACATAGAATCTCGACCCTCCAAGAGATGTAACGGTTAAAGGTCCCCACACATCTGTGTGTACTAGCTGTAACTTCTCTACCTTTAGACTTTTTTTCACCTTTAAGCAATTGACTTTCTTATGCTTTTAATAAACATAACTCTCATAGAAATCTAGATTAACTAATTTTAAACATAAAAAAGCCCGCTTTGAAGCTAGAATCTTTATCTTTTTTCTCATTCATATGCCTAAGTCTATCATGTCATGGCCTTAAATAGTCAGTATTTGCTATAGCAACTACGTTCGCACACTCAGTAATGTATAATATCCATGTTTTTGTTCCCCATGCTACAACCATTGCGCTTTTTATAACCTTTGAAGAACCCTCTTTGAATATTTTCATATACCAGAAAGTATCAAGTTGGTCCACTGAGATCCACATGTTATTTCAGGTAAGGAATGTACCTAACATCCTACAACTACCACTCGCCCTTACCAGAAGGAAAGAAAATTGTAGCAATAATAAATTTGCAAGAAAGAAAATTAAATTATATAATATTTTTACATGGTTAAGTGATGTGCCAACATCCACATTCACATTAGGAATTTTATTCTCTCTTATCTTTTGGTGCACAATGACAAAATATCAAGGCTCCTTATATACTGAGAACTTATAATAGAATATACAAATAAAATTCTACGTAGACTACGATTGAATATGGAAACTAAATCCTACCCACCATACTAGGATATACTAATTAGTTATCCATCTCCTATTATTTCCTACTAGAAATAAAATACAACTCCTACAAGGAAGTTCAATATTTCCATTAAGCTCCACATCCCAACATTTGTAATCCTTTAACCTTTAAATCTTTATCCCTTGCCCCCTCTCACCTTGAGATTAATCATTTCCATCATCTAGCCTAAAATATTCCATTAACTAACGCATTTAGCTCAAGCTCTAGAATTTCACTTTCCATTCTAGAGACTAGTCTTGTAGAGGGCCATGTTGTACTCTTGTCATATCAAAGAATTTTTGCTAACAAAATTGCAACTTTAAAAGCTTAGACTTTAGATTCGCATTCCTCAACAGTTAAAAAGTTCACTTAGAGTTATGTAATGGGAGATTCCTCAACTTTTATCAAGCTTAAATACATCCCTCCTATTTTTTGAAAATAACATTCAAATTGATCTCCTCTAAAACAGATCTTGTAAGAGGGGGCTAAGAAATGGCCTTATTCATCAATTGGATTCTTTGTGGAAAAAAGATTAAACATTTCCTTAATTCCAATACTAGGCTGCTACTACTAAAAAAATTTGGAAACTCCTTTGTTAATAAAGATATTGTTTTCAATTTTAGATTCAAAATGAGAGGATAATATAGACAAGATCTTGGAGTTAAGACTTTGACACGTGAATAGAAATACCTTCATGCTCTTAAAGTGAAGGCTTGGTGTGAAAATGGTAAAAATAAGGATAAAAATATTCCTTTATAGATCAACATTCATAATATGTCAATGGATTATTGGTTTATAAAGAGGCAATAATCTAAGAAGCAAACCACTTTATAACGACTAAAAGGAGAAAGAGAATACCGATCTGGCACTACAGGCACCCATATGGACCTTCCTAATATAGATTGGGGTGTAATTGGCTTTGTCCTATCAGAAGTATTTTTTAGATTTTTGTGGAACATTGTTGTAATATCTTCCTATGTGATTTCCTGTAACTCCTCACTTTCAGGCTTTTCTCCTACTTCACAATTCTTGACTTTGTACGTGGTATTCTTATTGAAGTCACATTAAAATGTCTTAATATTTTTCTATTTTTATCATCTCAAAATAGGTACCTAAACTCATTAAAACCATAGCCAATGAAAAAATATTTCACAGCCTTAGTATAAAGTTTATCTCTTTTACGAGATTCAGCATGCACACAAGCTTCACAACCAAAAGTTCTCAAGTGTGAAATATTTACCTCTTTTTTTTACCACACCTCTTTAGGAATCTTGAAACCTAAAGGAACTGATGGTCCTCTATTTATCAAGTATGTTGTTGCACTAATTGCATTTGACTAAAACATTTTTGTAAACCTTACATGAACCTTCATACTCTTCACCTATTCATTTAATGTTCAGTTCATCATTTACGCTATACCATTATATCTATCCTTTTCAAGAACTATCCTAGCCAATCTGATGCCACTGTCAGCAAAAAACTTCTTGAATTTTATCTTGTCATATTTCTCTCCATTATCAGACCTCAAGCATTTGATCTTCTTCCTAATATGTTTCTTAACTTTAACCTTCCACGTCTTAGAAATAATAAATACATTAGAATTATTTTTCATAAAATAAAGCCATACTTTCCTATTATGGTCATCAATGAAGGTGATATTGTATCTCGAGCCTTTAAGAGATGTAACAGTTGAAGGTTCCCACACATTTGTGTGTATTAGCTCTAACTTCTCCGCCAATGTCCATAATCACATTTAGAATTTTATTCTCCCTTATCTTATAGTATATAGTGACATAATACTAAGGATCCTTATATACTAAGAACCTATAATGGAATATGGAAAACAGAATCCTAACCATATTATAATAGAATATAGAAACAAAATCCTACCCAGACTAGGATACTAATTAACTTTCCATATCTCCTATTATTTCTTACTAGAAATAAAATACAACACCTAGCAATGCAAGAAAACTAAATATTTCCATTATGCTCCAGATCCCAACAATCTCCCAATTGGAGACTGATTATTAGACCTAGAAACCACCATCTAGCTCATGTGCCTTGAACAACCTTCAAGCACTTAACATGACTACACTTCCATCATCAACCATGAAGGTCAATTAAGGTCTTGCATAACCTTAGTTTTCCATCATAAATACACTTAGTAAGCATGTCTGCTGGATTCTTAGAACCTAGAATCTTCTCCAAACATAACTTTCCTCTTCAATTAAATTATGAGTGAAGTGATACCTGCATCATATGTGCTTGGTGTTATTTGTCACTATATAGCATGTTGTCCTCTGGAAAAATGTTTAACCAAACCATCTCCTTATTAGTTTTATATATAGCCACATGCTCTACCTCTATAACTGACATCGAGACATACTTCTGGAGTTTAGACATCCAACTCATAGTTAATCCATCTAGAGTTAAAATATACCCCAAACTACTTTTACTAGTGTCAAAACCTATTAAGATTAGCATCAATAAACCTTTCCAATTTCACTTTGCACTTACGTAACAAAATGCCATACTTGAAGTACCTTTTAAATATCTTAATATCCATTTTACAAGTTTCCAATGTGTTTTTCCTAGATTTGACATAAACTTGCTCACAACTCCCACTGCATTTATGATACCTAGTCTAATACAAACCATAGCATATATTAAGCTACCAAATGCAAAATTGTATGGTACCTTTGCCCGGTTCTCTATATTTTTAGGTGGCTACTTCTTGGAAAATTTGAGATGACTTGTTAACTTAATGTTCCTAAGCTTAGCATCGTCGTGACAAAATTTAGTTAGCACCTTCTCAATATATTGCTCCAGAGATAACTTCAACGTTCCAGCTAACCTATATTTAAAAATTCTCACTCCAATTATCTACTATGTCGCATTAAAAACCTTCATTTCAAATATTTCAGATAACTTCCTCTTTGGATTATCAATCTCCTTCATGTTAGAACCTTAATCAACATATCGCCTATATACATAGGTAAAATAATATAACCGTCTTCAAACTTCTTAAAGTAGCAATAGTGATCCATGTCACTTCTTTTAAACCCACAACTGCACATGAAGGTTTCAAACTTTTTATACCACTATCATGGAGCTTTTTTAACCCGTACAAACTCTTATTTAGTTTACACACCAAATGTCCCTTCCTTGGAACAACGTAGCCATCTGGTTGCTACATGTATATATCTACTCTAGGTCATCATGTAAAAACATAGTTTTCATATCCATTTGCTCTAAATGCAAATCTTCAACTGTAAGAATACTCAATAAAATTCTAATAATGGTTACCTTCACAATAGGAGAAAATATCTCAGTATAATTAACCCCCTTTTCTGTAAGTACCCCTTAACTACCTATATTGCCTTAAATCTTAAATTACTATGTGGTTAAACTTTAGAACCTACTTATTGAGTGGTTCTTTCTTCCCTGTAGATAATTCAATTAATTCTCAAGTGATATTCTTCTCTAGGGAGTTTATCTCCTTGTCTATGACTTGCTCCCACTTAATAAATTCACTCACCTATATAGAATATCCAAAGAATTTCGGTTCACCAATTTTAGTTAGTAACAAAACATACTGAGAAGCAGAATTTGGTGTTAAAGTTTTCAAGATATGTTAAAATTTTATGGATGACAAAATGTATTGACATTTTTAGTTGACTAATGTCTCATAAACTTTGATGACAACATATAAAATGTATGTCAACACCATGATAACAAGATGCAAGAGGTTGCATAAAGGAGAGTTGAAATGTATAGTACCTTGTTGGAATTGCTCTACTTAATTTAGCCTACTAAAAGCATAAGTGTGGACTACAATTAAAGGAATTTGTTGTAGAATGATAATAGTTATCATTAGAAGAAAATGATTGCATAACTTTTCTTAACTATAAGAGATATGATAATGATCATATGTCATGCTTATTAGTATTTGATACTGAATTTGGATTCAACATTATTTTAATATTCAAAGCATGATAAGAAATAGATTGTTGAGTCAAAGTAGTTGATCCAAGTTTATGCAAATAGTTTGGATATGCTGGATCGAAGGTGACTTATACTTAACGTAAATGGCAAGAATACAAAGTCGAATAATAGAGACTATCCTTTTATGCCATGTTGGCCATGTTGGTTAAATCAACATAACCGGAATCATAAAGTTACATACAAGGATATGTGTATCCTTTTAATTATAAATCATATAGAACTTGTGAAATTTGTAAAGTTGAAGAACAACCAAATCAACCTTTGGTGAAAGGATAATGATGCTATTAAAATTTTAAATTTATACATGTGATTTATTGGATGGAATAACAATTCATATAAGGATGAAACTTGTATTTCATTAGAATACTAACAACTTTATGTGATATAGTCATATGTATTAAATGAAATAATGATTTAAAAATTTGAAAAATTCAAATTGTTTAAATCTAAGTAGAAATTAAACATTAAGAATGTTGAAGCACTTCGATGAGATTATTGTGGTGAGTTTAAATTTTTAGTTATCTATAGGGAATGAGATTCTCTAGTGAAAACCTTCATTCCATAAGAGTGTGGATTTATGTAAGAAGAAAAATATAATATGAGATATTGTATGATGCAATATTATTTCTTCTATAGTTATGCTTAGTACAATCACTTACCTTCAATAGTTTCAATTGAACCAATTAGTAAGAATCCATATTAGATATGAAATGTTAAGTCTTTAAAAGAGTTAAAGTTTAATGATTTGAGGATGTAATGCTTAGTTGAAGCATATATTATCTATTAAGTTTAGAACTATATTGGATAATAAAAGGTTACGAGATATCCAAAGTGTTGGATATAATCTTACAAACCTATTGAACAAATTGTTTGTTTCAATGTATACTAATAGCAGAATAGTTCTCAAGATAAGTAGTGGGAGTAAGATGAAATTTGAAAAGTTCAAATCCTATGAAAGTGCATCCAATTGGAACTAGTGCCTTTGTTGATACATTTGTGTATAGTTGAAAGGCTACGAGACATTGAAAGATTCACTTTTATGATGAATTCAAATAGTTTGTTTTGTAGATGATTGTGAATTAATTATCTCTACATGAAGGTTAGTAGGAGTATGGTTCTCCTATTCAGTGGGAGTATGTGGAGACATATTGCTCACAGAGAACAACAATTTTAAGTTTCGATTGTTGAAAACATAATTATCTAAGAACAACTCTTATTGGTTATGAAAAGGTAACAACTTAATTCTGAGAATTAGATCTATAGAAATAGATTGGAAGTTGCTTACCTATTCTAACTCCAATTACATAGATAATGTACTAAAGGTGTTCAGTATTTGAGATATCATATACTTGTGAAG
>JAOTAY010000004.1:31715091-31728188 GCA_025629805.1 Erythroxylum baracoense
TTTAAGAGTTTTGTTAAGTCGTCGTATAAATAGCATTTGATTAGTTCACTTTTGATATTTATACTATATGCGTTGCGTTATTATTTTTTATCCTAAATCTAAAAGGAGGACTTTTATTTACAATATTGAGCACTAAAAGGAGTGTTTTGGGGAGTTTTAAAGATTCGACAGTTTTTTTAGGATTTCTTTAATTACAAGAAAATTGTTTCTTTTATCTTATATTTTAAAAGTATTTTTGTATTAAAAATACTTTAAAATTTTATTAATTTTTTCTGAATATTTTGATATCGATAGGTGATTGACTATTAAATAGGTATAAATCATATATAATTATTTTATTTAATTTTAATAGTAAATTTTGTTTAAAATAATTTAATAAAAATTTAATAGAAGATCATTTAAAATTTTTCTATTACTATAACATCTTCGTTAATAATAATTAAAATATTATTAAGGTAATTAGAACCGAGAGAAAATTCTTTTTTTTTTATGTTTTTAGCATAAAAAATAAAATTTAACTGTTTTATTTTAGATGATATGCCAATATTAATAATGTCAATGGTACGGATCGCCCGATCTCGCATATTCTTACTTTTTTATAAAAAAATTTATAAAACAACGTCATTTTTATTATTTCAATTGAGTCATAGGCTGACTGCTCGACTTGACCTTAACCTGCGGTCGGGACAAAATTGCTGAGCCTAGCCAATATAACACGTATTTCACTAATTAACTTCTCAACCACACTGTTGTACCTGTAATTGGAATTGATTGCTACACAGTACAATGGATGCGTTGCCAGGTTTCTAGTTATTGATTGATTCCAAACAAAAGATAATGTAATGTACTCGATATCATTAATTAGTTAGTTGGTGAATTTTATCCACCACATAACTTACAATCAACACTTTTGTTAACGATGATCAATGTTTTAAAATTTAAACGAAAAGTTAAATCGGTAAGATAAAAGATTTAAGATAAATTAAATTAAATTATTATAAAATTAATTAAAAATTAAATTATTTAAAATATGATATTATTTTTACGTATCGATAAATTTAAAGTTTAATTTACAAAATTATTAAATTATATATGAATTAAAATGGTTAATAAAGTTTTAGGGGCAGGAAAATTGGATGAACCGATTAGAAATGTCAATGAGCTCAATCCGTTATTTATTTTTCTAAACCAAAAATTTCAAAATGACGTTATTTTAGAAAGAAAAAAAAGGACCACAAATTGGACCGGGTCAAGCTGGACAGATCGAGCCGTTAATGTCATCCTTAGAACCGACCACACATGCTTATACAGACAGTACTAAAGAAACGAATAAACTACGTATGACATGTTTGTTGTATTATGTTCATTTACATGGGAAAATGCGGAAAAAGCAGACATTGGTTGATGCATAATAGAAAATGCAACTTCCAAGGCAATGTCTCATCGAACCACTAGCCTACAAAATGAGATAATCATAACGTAGTGGCCTAAGTTATCTAGTTGTTTTAAAATTTATATAAAAAGTTAAACCTCTAAAATAAGAGATTTAAAATTTATAAAATTTAATTAATATTAGATAATTATAAAATTAAAAAATTTAAAATATAATTAAAAGATATTGTTTTTACCGATTAAAAATTTTAAAATTTAATTGAAAAATTATTAAATAAAAAATTATTTATTTATTTTAATTTATATAAATTTATAAATTTAAAAAAATTCTTACTAAATAATAAATTAATCAATTTTTAACAATAAAAATTAACGTAAAAGTTAAAGACTGAATCAAAAAATTTACCGAATGAACTGATTAAATTTTTTAATCATTAATAAAAATTGAAAGATTGTAACGAGAAAAAAAATATCTCTGCCGAACCAAATTTCGAAAAATCGATACATTCACTAAAATTAAGTTGAAATATTTCTTATATGATTATTCGAATCAAATTAACTTTATTATATGGAGAAGATAATAACTATATATCCATAATTACAGAAATGGTTCTGATCTATCAATCGAAAAAATCAAACCTTGTATGATCTTATTAGCTTAATCGATCTTTTTGGTTTGCAACATCTACACTAGCAGCACAAGATAACAACTTGTGAAAGATCCTAAACAAAGCACCGCACGAGAATTCCTTCACTTTCCCCAACACCAAACACTTTCTTCTACGATCCTTTTCCTCTCTCTTCCTCCCAATCCCATGGTTGGCCACCTTCTCTTTCACTCTCCCAAGGCACTTCTTGGTCCTCTCTGGCACACTCTCTTTTCTTGAAAACCTGTAGCTCCTTAAATACAGCTGCCGACAAGATACGCTGTCGACAACCCTAGGGTGGCCTATACCTTGCCCCACACGGTGAACGGATTTCATGAACTCGGCGTCGGATTCCGACCACTTGTAGAGGTTAACATAAGTCGAACGAACTGGCACCCGCGGGTCACTTGCGTCGTTGACACAGTTTGATATGCAAACCGAACTCATTAGTTCTCGTTGGAACTAGTCAAGTTTCTGATCAAGTTTACCACTATCGATCTTTACTGGGTTTTCTGGTTTATATTTATAGTAGAACAAGGCTTAGATTGTAAGAAAAGATATATTCAGAGAATGAGAGAGAGATGAAGAAGAAAAAGAAGAAAGAAGGGTTAATGGCGTTTGTTTGTTTTTGTTTGGAAATGCTTCTGATTAGCTTTATACAAGCAGGACATGGAAAAGCAAGAAAAGGTTATCTTCATTTGACATCAGTACCCTTTGCATAAGGTACATTAAAAATTAATCAATTTGTTAATTAATCGGTTAATTTTTTAAATTAATAAATTTAAATAAATCAAGTAATTTTTATTTAATAATTTTTTTAATTAAGCTTGAAATTCTTCAATGGATGATGACATTTTAATTTAATCATATTTTAAATTCGTTAATTTTATTTACTCATTAGTGACTTATTGGTTGAACATATTAAACTTTAAACTTTTTGTCTCTTTAATTTAACTTTTAGTTCGGCTTTTAAAACATAATAAAAATTAAAATTCGAAAGCATAATAAAAAATGGGATAAATATTAATTTTAAAAATATGTAATTGAAATGTTTTTGGACACATGATTATAACTAATAATAATTATTAGTGATTGTAATTAGGCTTAAACACCATTAATATAATAAATTATATATAAATATATAAGTTTATAGATCTTTTATAATTAGTAGACATTAATATAACTTCTTTAGATACTTATTGCAAAATCACATATAAAAACTCTACCTTAATTGTATATATATTTAACAACTATTAAAATACTCAACCGTTTTAACTGATTCAACTATAAAAATCTTGAACAGTCTAATTTTTTGGTTCAGTTTTTAACTTTTCGGTTCGATTTACTTTGTTAACTCCTATTGTTAAAAAATGATTAATTTATTAATTAATCGGTCAATTTTTGTAAATTAATAAATGCTTATAAACTAAAATAAATCAATTAATTTTTATTTAATAATCTCTTTTTTCAATTAAACTTCAAATTTTTCGATTGATAAGCATAATCTCTTTCAATCATATTTTAAATTCTTTATTTTTATTTAATTTTTAGCAAGTTTTATGACGGTATAATATCGATTGAACCTTTTAAACTTTAAACCTCTTGTATTATAAGTTTAACTTCTGGTTCAGTTTTAAAACATTGAAATTTAATAATTGTATTAACATAATTTGTAATTATCGTAATCACAGTGTGACTTGTGAGTTTGTAATTCAAGATTATACGCCTTCTAGGGTGGCCGAGTTGGTGAAGTGGGGGGGTATAAAGTCAAAAATTTCTATGCTTGAATCCTCCTACCTACACTCTCTCAATCGAGCATGTCGTATAGAACTTGCCTAGTACAGAGTACCCGATTGACATAATTTGCAGGTTATCGCGTCAATTTAAAGATTTTACCCAGTACAAATCTAAAGGATAACAGTTACGGATTTCTCTGAAAAAAAAAATCTTCCAAAAATGAATAAAATGTAACAGGCAGTATCTGCAATACTTTTTGACTGAATTTAATATGTGATTCATAAGATTGAATTGGGGTAAATTCGTAACTCACCTGTGGCTGCGTAGACTAAATAGGAACTTTGAACATCACGTGCTAATCATTTATGCAGATATAGATTTATGCTATATCATATGCTTTGGTTAGTAATTACTACTATTAGATACGTCTTGGTCAAAAAGTAACTTTTGACATGTAACATGTGACATGTCCAACATATGTGTGGAGGAAGTTTGGTGTATCTCGACCTAATGATTAGTGGACTAGAATTGCATAGGTTTTTTTTCTTTTGAAGAATCAAACTTTTATATCCTAAATTTTATCTTAATTAAATATTATTAGAGTATTAACAATAATAATAACAATAACAATAAAAATAATTCAGTAAAAACATTATTAATACGTAAAGTCTGGAGAAGTCCGATAATATGCAATCTTACTCCTGATTAACGAAGAGGTTAAACTTTTTATTTTGATTCAATTTGATGTTGTACTTAAGTTTACGTACTATTGAACTTTCCTAGATAACGTGTATCGTAAACATTTTTACTGAATTGTTGTTGTTATCGTAATATTTCATAAATTTGTTAAATTATTTAAAAAATTAATAACTCAAAATTAAGTTTCACATTTAATTTAAATGATATTTGTACATTTTAGTATTTTTTTCAAATTAAGGGTGTATCAAATAAAATTTTCCACTTGCAGCAAAAATCTCTTCAAGCATTCATCCATGGCTACCTAGTATCAGAATAGCTAACCATAACTTACACATAAAACTCCAGTTCTCTACTTTTACTGGTTTTCATTTTCATGTTCTGTCTCATATCCACTAAACCATACTTGTGAAGCCTTTTCATGACTAGGAACAGACTAGTCACTTTAACAGAAGCAGTAAAGGAATATGAATTTCAGAGGATTAACATAAAAATGAGAACAAATTACATGAAGAATGGTGAGAGAAACCATATGAAATCGTAACCGGCTTACTGACATATTAAGTGTCAGAATCCATGGATGCCTCTAACTGACGTATTAAGTGTCAAAGTTGTTATTAACACAGCAACAAAATTATAAACAGGAGGATACAGAAACTGCATAAGTACCGTACTTGAATCAGGTAAGCAGCAATTTGATCAGTGCACTCGCCAGTCACAGACAAAAATATCATATTTTGCAGCAATGGACAGTTGCTGTTTTAAAGCTCGAATTCTTCATCCTTGAGAGCTACTGCTGCAGCTTCTTCTTCTTCATCATCAATAGCAAAGTATTCATTCTTTTCGATAGGCCTAAACATGTAAAACATGATGGCATAAAACACCAAACTTGCTGTCTCCTCTGCAGCATTACTCACCCACTGGTACTTGTAATATGCAATTGTCTTAAGAGCAAACACCACAATCCTCGTAAAGTACAAGTATCCGATTACAACAATGTAAAACTGTCTGAACAACTGCAGTTTAGCCAAGTTCCTCGCGGCCTTTCCATCAGTCTTTGACGTCTCACGCAGGGATCTAATGGACCAGACAATAGGGAAGATAATGGCACAACAACAGATAATATCAACCAACAAAAACAACTGATTCCAAGTAACCCAATCTCTGATAAAGGGTCCAGTCTCACCAATCACAACAGAGGCCACATTAGCTAAAACCTGAAGAGGAATCACAATCATCAAAACCTTCTTTTCTCTCTCTTGCAAAAATGGCTTCAAGAACGACCAACCAGTACCAATCAACACAATCACAGTAAAAAGCAACACAACCCTAATAAACTGGAATATATAGAACAAAACATCCCAGCCATGCGGGGTCCCTGTAACCTTCACATAATGCTTATCCTCAGCTGCGCAGATCAAGTTCAAAGCTTTCATTAACAACAACCCACCCATCAACAAATGGATCCGATGCACGCACCTTCGGTTCTCGTAACAAACATAGACCCAAAATCCCAGAAACCCCAAGTACGCAATCGAATAGAAGCTGTAAAGTGAAGGAAGCGCGGTCCTGCCCGCGGAGAGATAGTCTCGAGAACCATCTCGGTCCACATTGTAGACCTCCGTGTGGACGAGCATCGATACTGATGTCTCGGGCGCGCAATTCGCAAAGTAGAGAGAGTACTCGTTGGGCGCGGTAACCGGGTACGACTGATTGAACGAGGACAGAGGCGGCGGCGAGAGATCCCGGAACGTGAACAGAGGTTGAATGAAGTGAGAATCTAGGACGCAAAATTCTGGGTTTTGTTGGGCTTCGAGGATGAGTTGGATCAGGGACTCTTCGGAGAGGAGGAAGAACCCGAGACGAGACGGACTCGGGTTCGGGGCTTCCATCGTGGCGGTGACAGAGACGGAAGAGACCCGAATGCGGACGTGGCCGGTGTGGGTGAACCCGAACTTCTCGAAGAGGATCATGGGGCGCACGTCGTTGGTGATCGTGAGGGTTTTGATCTCGGCGGTGGCGGGGTAAAAAAGGGAAATTGACAGCAGGAGAGGGAGGAGACGGAAGGGTAATTTCGCCATTTTGGCGGTGATCGCTAAGTGGTTTGTGGTCGGAGATTTCCAGAAGGAAGAAAAAAGAGAGAAGTTCGGGTGGTTACCTTTAACGAAAGAGAGAGCGGTAGTTAGCCGTTGAGAGGTTGTGTGGGGAAATAATCATGAGACTACGTCGTTACGGAACAATGATGCATTGTCGTTTTGGGTATTGGGCTTTTCTTAAAGCCCAATGTGTGGGAAATACTTTTGCTGTTACCAGTTGATAGTATTGCTCAAATTCATATTCCGAATTTTGTATTTTTAAATGAATTCAAATATAATTCTCAAATTATCATTTACCATATTATAATTCTATATAATTTAGGAATGAAAATTATGGCTCCACTCGGTGGCTCGTGACCCCCTCACTTTTCTCGAAACGACATCGTTTTGTTTAAAACGACGTCGTTTGGATTTTTTTCTTTAAAAAATTAATGAACAGGCCGATCCGGCCGAGCCCGTCCCTGGCCTGCCCGGTCACAGGCCAACTTATCACGACCTACAGTCCGCCATGACCGAGGTTCAATCCGGTCCATTGACATACTTAATATAATGACTGCAATAGTTTTTTTTCCTTTTTGGTGTATCTTCATTATCCCTGATGGATTTTCTTTTCTAATCATTTTTTTATAATTTGATTGTTCTATAATTCGAAAACACTATCTTTTTTAGTTAGGAATAAGATTGTGTACATCAGGCCTCTCAAGTCCTGCGTGTAGCGGGATTTATACTGGGTCACTGCTGATGTAATTATTGTCGATGAATTATGTAACTTAACAATTGCTAGTATTTTCTATTTTACTAATACTTATTGTGTATTTTTATAGAATTATTAGTATGACATTTTTTATGATAAAAAGTACAATTTTTATATTTAAGATGTGTGTTAAGAAATTTATAAAAAATACATAACAATCCACCAATTACATGTTCTTAAATCAAATAATGAGTTAGATATAAATAATTGACAATAAACTCTAATATAAAAGAATATTTAATATTTTAATTATTTATAAATAATCTAAAAAGTCTCTCAAACCAATTATACGAGTCATATTTTAAAAAATAAATTATTAATATATAATATTTTCAAAGTAATATTCTATATTTTGTTTCTTATTGACAAAAAATAAATGAAAATGTATAATATTATTTCAAAGTTTGATACTACTGATACCAATTTTTTCAGTGACGATATTCTGAATATAGGTATAATTAAAATAATTTTTTAAATTTATCTATAAATTTATAATTTTAAATTATTTTAGAATTACAAAATAATTGTTATGTATTTTATATCCTAAAATAGAAAAATAGTTATTTTGTAAGTTTATAAAATTAAAAGATAATTTTTAAAATATCTAAAATGATATATTGATACTATTAAATTATTTCAAAGTAATGCCAATTATTGATTATGAGATTATCCATACTTAGAAAGAGTTAATTGAAGTTACTATTTGACAGTAGAATCATTTCAATTATTGGTAATCCATAAGAACTTACGACCAAACTAAAACTATATTATATAAATTTTGTTCCTGTCAAACTATAGACCTAACGATATAAACTAATGATTAAAAAATTAAACCGATTCGATTGATTTGATCGCGAAAATTTTAAATCAATCAGTTTTTTATTTAACTTTTTAATTTTTCAGTTGGATTTATTTTAATAATTGTCAGTTTATTAATTAATTAATTGATTTTTATAAATTAATTAATTTTTATAAATAAAAGTAAATTAATTAGTTTTTAATTAATTTTATAACAGTTTAATATTAATTAAAATATTATATTATTGATTTAATTTTTTTAAAAATTAATATAAACCATTATACACTTACAAATATAATAATAACAACAAAAGAGAAAGCAGTTAATTATTGTTATAGCACATGTTTGCTCTCTTTATTGGGGGAATTGAAGTAATCATAACATTTATTTCATCTTCTCTTCCGCTTTTCCCGAGAAGCAAACAAAGAAGATGATCAAAAGAAAGGAATCTTTTCGGTCTTCTCTTTTAAAAATTTCCCTTATCCTTGGGGTATGTTTTGACTAAGAATTTTATAATGTAACGTAATTGAATATAATATTATTATATAGTTTAGGAAGAGGTTTTATAATAAAATAAAATAAAATAAGATGAAAGATGAAAGTTTTATATATTACATCTCATTCTATCATAAGCAGTAAAAATGAAAAACTTTCAATTTGGAAAGTTTATGATGTAATATAAAATGATACATTATATTACATTCTAAACCATCAATCCGAATAAAATTTCACCATATTACATTATAAACTCTTTCATCATCTTCAAACAATAATTTTCTAATATTACATATATTTACGTTCCATTTCATTTCAAATTCCATTCTATTATATTTCGTCATATTCTAAATCTCGACTTCAAACGTTGTAATTGAAATCGAGATTTTAGATTAATCTTGAATAGCCTAAAATTCAATTTAAATAGTTTCAATAATTCAAAAAATTTTTAAAAATATACTATCAAAATTTTAGTATTTATAACTCAAATTAAACTAATTCGACTCCATTAATTATCATAGGAATATATTAAAAATGATTAATATTATTAAAAAATTAAGATAAATAAAGTTTTGATAGCTCGAATATATTAAGAGGAGACACTCAGATGTTATAATGAAAAGATGCGAGAAGATTTTACTTAAAGACTATAAGAAAAAAAAGTAACTCTTTAAAATAATCGGAGTAAATGATCAAGAATAATACGACGTTATTAAAACTTAAAAAAAAATATGACTCACAATAATAATAATAATATAAAATTATGACCTTAATGTTATAAATAAAGGAGAAGTACGAACAAGGCATGTAGAATTATGGTTGCTGAACAACCTTACAACAACACGTGACTTGTCCATTTCTCCCAAACCTTAACAACCTTAATGGTTGTTGGCATAAACTAATCAATCAGATGTCTGACAGTTGGGAAAATAAGGGCTCTAAAAAAACGAAATTCTTTAATTTTTTTAAAAATATATTTTTAATTTTTACTATTAAAAAGTACTTGAAATTTTTACTAACATTTTTTAAAATTATTTTTAATCAAATTTGTTACCGAAATAAAATTAAAAATAATCATACATATTCTATTACATGTTTTAAATTACTTAATAAAATTACATTTTCTAATATTCTTAAATAGTTTTAATAAGTAAGTGAAATGGTAAAAAAGACTTAATCTTTAATAAATAGACAGTGCAATCTTTTAATTTTTTAATCTTATAAATGAGAAAATGTATTTCTTATAATTTTTTAGACCCTTCTATTATCAATGCATGTTCTAATTTTTAAGAATTATTAATAACTCCTTATACTTTTAATTTTATAACACTTTAAAAAACTTTAACTACAGAAAAAATGGAAAATAGTTTTGTAGTAAGTTAATACATAATAATAAGTTGCTTTGAATGACTATATATATCATTATTTTCATTATTATCGCATCTAATCTCAAATTTTGTAATAAAGCGAGATGTGATAGTACGCAACTTTACTCTTATAAAATAAAAAAACTGTTTCTGATAGACACACATATAAATGTGACAATAAAAAAAGACTATTATATATATATATATATATATATATTAGTATAGAAAATCCAAAGTCTCTGTCTAAAAGACAAAAAAACATGCAGAATTGAAAAAGCTGCTAAACTTGGTCACGTGTAACACATGCGGGTGACTCACGGTCGCCGGGAAGTGGTTGTTACTGTAAGAAAGATTGTTGGTTATTCTTTCTACCTACTGACAAGTCCCTTTGGTCGGTTTGGTTGAAACTGCTTCCTCTCCTCTGTTTCATTTGTTCTGTCCTTTGGTTGCTGTTTCTTGCTTTCTCGGTACATACATATATATATATATATATATATAATATAAAGAAATTGTATGGCTCCACTTTTACTTTTTTTTAATTTTTTTAAATAAAAATATATGTAATTGTTTGAGATGAAATCAGATTCTTCACGGAATGGAGTTATAATTACGTTACTTTCAACAATAATTGCAAAGAGGTTGTTAGGACCATGTGATTGAAGCTCAATCTGCTTGTTCTTATTGGTTGGTGTGACTTTGATGTTAAATAAACATGACTTATCACACCCATTTAATGCGATAACGAAGTTCATGTTAATCTCATATAAATATAGCTAGACCAAGAAATAAAAGGTAGAGTTAATTTACATAAATCAATTTTCTAATTAACGTTTTTAAAACAGATCGAAATTTAAACCGATAAAACAAGATGTTTAAGGTTTTTAAAATTTAACCGACATTAAACGTCATAAAATCAACTAAGGATTGAATAAAATTAAAAAATTTAAAATACGATTAAAAGAGATTTTCGTTATTCACCGAAGTATTAGAAGTTTAATTTAAAAAGATTATTAAATGAAATTAATTGATTTATTTTAGTTTATAATAATTTATGAATCTATGAAAATTGACCGATTAATTAATAAACTGATTAGTTTTTAACAACAAGAGTTATTCAAGTTGAACGGTTCAAAATTTTTAAGATTGAACCAACCGAACTGATTGAGTTTTTAATTTATTACTTTTAATAATTTATTTAAGTTTTTGTGATACTAAATATGTGCCTTAAATTCATAAATATTTAAATAACATATATTCAAATGATATGTTTTTAAATTAAAAATAAGCTAAACCTTTTATAAATAACAAAATTTTGTGGATGATAGAATATTATTTTTTCTAAAATGATTTTTTATTTTATGATAATGATTATTTTATTTAATAAGTAATATGATAAATATGAGACTAATTACATAATCATTAATCAGTAATTTTAACAATTATTATTATTAAAATATATACGGAATATTATTTATGTATATAAATAAAAATGAGGTGGGCCACCAGACAAATGAACAAGACACGGAAAGAGAAACTAAGGTTAAGTTCATCACCTCGTAATTAAGGAAAGAGGCTTACAAGTAGACGAAAACCAAATGCCCAAATTAACCCTCATTTTAACGTAGATTTACAAGTGCCCAAAGCGAATATTCTCGTTATTGAGCGAAAGGTTGAACCCAGATATCTACAGCCACAGATAGGAATACCTATTTATTGCTTTAGCCAAGTTGATCTGTGACTCTTCTCTTCTCTTCTCTGTGCTTGGATTTTTTTTATATATTTTATCTGTTAATTTTTCCCATCAACAGAAAGTCCAAACTTCGAAGCCTCAAGAATTTTATATACAGTTTCAAGCATCAGAGAAGCCAAACCCCAGATAAGAAGAAGAAACAAAATTTGATATTTGTACGTAATTGACTTCGTTTTGAGCTGTGCGGTTGTAAAACGACAATCTTTTTTTTTTCTTTTTTGTGGGTTGTCAGGAAATTTTCGAATCCGTAAGTTCATCATCTTCTTTTCATCGTTCTGTCAGAGCAGTTCAAGTTCAATTGCTTTCTCTCTTCCATTTTTTTTGAAAAGGTTTTTTTTTAATGTTTCTTGTCCTAGTCTTCATTGCGTTGTTTGTGTCGATTTCGAGTTCTAGTTTCTTGGTTTGTTGAAATGAGCAATCTGTTTGAAAGTATTCTCTGTTAGTTTCTCATTTTCGTAATTTGCTTTTCGGCTTTTGGATTGCAACATCTGTGGAGTGGCACTGCTAAGCCTGTTCCGAGCTCGGCGGCCAAAAGGAGCCGAAGTCTTTGTTTTCTTTTGGTTGATAAATCGTTTCTCAATCTTGTTTGTGTTATTATCTTAGTAGCCAGACAGAGGTATGGGTTCTTTTAGCTTTTTCTTTCATGGGTCAGTTTCAAATTCTTTGTTCTTTTCTGTGGATGGGCGGGTTTCAAATTCCAACAGCTTTTGTACTGGTTTAATTTTAAGGTTCCTTTTATGTAATAATTTTTGGATGTCTTCTTACATTGAACTTGAAAATGAAATGCAGATATCCTGATACCACAGTAGAAGAAACAGCAATAATCAAGAAATCTGTAGGGTTTGGTCGTGGAGGGAGTAACTTATAATTAGTTTTTGGTGTATTCAATTGGAAAGGGAAAACATCAAGACTTTAGATTGAGTTTATCAGATATTGTCAGTTTAGTGGGGCGATTGAAGGATGAGTTTGGTGGGAAGAGTTGGGAGCTTGATTTCACAAGGAGTAAACAGTGTTGCTACCCCATTTCATCCATTTGGTGGAGCTGTTGATGTTATTGTGGTTCAACAGCAAGATGGATCATTTCGGAGCGCCCCTTGGTATGTTCGGTTTGGTAAATTTCAAGGTGTGCTTAAAGGGGCTGAGAAGATTGTGCGCATAAATGTAAATGGTGTCGAAGCAAATTTTCATATGTATCTCGATAATTCCGGTGAGGCTTATTTCATAAAGGAAGTGGAATCTGGTGATGAGAGCAAGACGAATGAGGCTTTAAAAGATTCTGACAGCATGGGAATGCCACTTGAGGATGGTAGTGCTGTTAAGAACATAGTGCACATTGGTCAACTAAAGCATAGTGTTTCTGATTC
>JAOTAY010000004.1:31728288-31741919 GCA_025629805.1 Erythroxylum baracoense
GGAATGCCACTTGAGGATGGTAGTGCTGTTAAGAACATAGTGCACATTGGTCAACTAAAGCATAGTGTTTCTGATTCTGGGGTAGCTCAATTGCGAGAGGAGTGTGACTCATCAGATGTAGGTCAACTTGAGAGGACAGAATCTGATTTAGATCATAGATATTATGACTTCCAAGACGAGCAATCTTCCATAGAGGGTTCAGTTGAGATATCAGAATATGGGTCTGGTAGATATGAAAATTTAGACAGTGATCCTCTTGCAGAACCTCATGGTTTAGATTCAGAAGTGATCTTGGTGAGCGTGGATGGGCATGTCTTGACAGCCCCTGTTTCAGAATCAGAGCAGAATGTTGAGAATGGCCAGTTAAACACATCAGAGTTGAATGTGAGCCAAAAAGATGCAGCTGATGAATCTACTCCAGTTGATGATGCCCAGTCTTCTGATTATGTTAACAAGTTGAATGCATCTATATCTAGTGCTGCATCTGACAATAATTTCAGTGTAAGTGGTGACATTAATGCTTTTGCAAATCATTTGGAGGTTTGTGAAAACGACGGGGAACACGCTTGTCTTGGCCGAGAAACTATGGAAATTTATAGATTTAAGGGGGCGGTGCAAATTTGCACTCCTTTAGAAGAGGAATCCCCTACTAAGAGAGAAGTTTTTAAAAGCTGCTTGGAGTTAACAAAATTGGTAGACCATGTTGGGAACAATGATTTTGAAGAAATGTGTTCACAAAAAGTGCAAAATTCAAATGGGGAATGTCCTCATAATTCTTCCACTATTGACCGGACTCCAAATGGAAATCTCGTTGAATTCACAAATGATGGTTCATCTCCACCTTGTAAATCAGAATCTAGTGGGCCTGACGGGTCTCATGATTTAGATATTGAAGTTAAAGCAATTGAAAAAACCACTGCAGATGTGGAACATATTGATTCTGATGTCACATCTGCATATCCTATTAACATCACAAATTATCCAGAAGAGAAAGATGAAGACCTTTGCCCATCCACATCAAGTGAGTTGGTTGATAGTAATTCACAAAGGCCTGCTGCTGAAGATGTTAGCAGAAAAGACGAAGCTTCTGGGGAAGAGATCCAAGCTTTTTCAAGCATGAGTGGGCACCTTTTATTAATTGTATACTATAATTGTAGTTTATTTCATGTTGTATATGAGTTTACTTTCGTTGCTTCCTTCTGATTTTGTAGGGTTTGAAATCTCACTGTGTGGGAAGGAACTTCGTGCTGGCATGGGTTCAGAGGCTGCTGCCAAAGTGTTTGAGTCACATCTTGTATCTGTGGAAGAATTTAAAACCTCTGCAACATCAGTCATAAAAAATGAGAACTTAATTGTTAGATATGATGATAAGTACTTACCATGGGAAAAGGCTGCTCCCGTTGTTCTTGGAATGGTGGCATTTGGTTTAGAATTACCTGTTGATCCCAAAGATACTATTCCTGTGGAACAGGGTGACACACCTGAGAATAGGGACATTCATACTGGACTCACTTCAACACCCTCTAGCCGCAGGTGGAGGCTCTGGCCTATTCCATTTAGAAGGGTCAAAACACTTGAACATAGCAACAGTAATACATCAAGTGAAGAGTTATTTCTGGATACTGAATCAGGTTTACAAAACTCAAATGCTGAACCGACGTCTTATGATGCTGTTCAATCGCCTCACAAACAATACATAAGAACAAATGTTCCAACTAGTGAGCAGATAGCATCACTGAATCTGAAAGATGGCCAAAATGTCATAACCTTCAGTTTCTCCACCAGGGTTCTTGGTACACAACAGGTTCGCCTGGTACCTGAATTTTTGGATGTTTGGATGATAGCAATATGCACCTGAAGTTCTCTTTCTTTAGTCACATACTCAATGTTCAATTTTATCAGGAAGCTGCACACATATATTTGTGGAAGTGGAACACGAGAATTGTAATATCAGATGTTGATGGGACAATTACCAAGTAAGGCCTCTGGTGTTCTATCATTAGTCTCCCAAAATTATAAAAGGAACTTAGATTGCACTGACTTCTTATGTTTATCCTCAGTTTCTCCTTTTCTTTCTTGCCATAAGCACAATTTGTAAGGTCAATTATCAGCCTTTGATGATTGTCAAATTTTTTTGGATCTCTATTTTGTGGCACATCTTTGTGCTTTGTATGCCTAATGATTTACAAATTATCGGAGGGGCGGTAGAAAATAACACAGTCAATATGTTTTGTGAGTTGCATTCTTGGCCTGCCTTTGGTGCTGAGCTGCTTCATGAATCACCATCAGAATCCTGCTGACACTTCAGGGAGCGGTCTTCTTGTTCTATATGTTATCTTTGAAACATTTACTCTGTTTGTTCCTGTATGTATCATAGATTTCTGGGCTTTCAACCACAGTAATCTTCAAGTTCAATTATCATTTCCATGCACATTTTGTAACTGCAACTATGCAAGCATTGTGTTTGTGCTTTTTCCTTCTACTTTCATGTGTAAATGTCCACAAATTAGTTCCTTTATGTGATAGTTTTGCAAGCTTGATATGAGGCTAAAGTTGCTATAAGTCCAGATGAACATTCTTTCAACTTTTAATTCACTAGTGAACAGGCAGAAGTTTTATTTATGATGGAAAGAAATGCTGCATCCTTCATAGTGATCTTAGTTGTTGTCTAATAAGTTAGATATTGTACTGGTATGTGGTGCATTAACTTGCCACATTCTTTTTCAGATCTGATGTCTTAGGTCAGTTCATGCCTTTGGTTGGGAAGGACTGGTCACAATCTGGTGTGGCTAAGCTATTTTCTGCCATTAAGGTATTTGCTTTTTCTGCTTTCGTCATAATTGGATGTTCAAATTATATGGTTGATTCTTCATTTCTCAAACGATATGATTTACTTTCTATACAAGCATTTGATGATTGGTGAAACTTGCTTCATTTAGTCCATGACTTTGAAGATCCTAGGAAAGAATTATGTGCCAAGTGTCTCCTGCATGACACCCATTCATGTCTGGTAATTTCTATTCTCATCTAATTCATGTCTCTAGAAAAAGCTATGGTGGGCCTAGGAGAAACACAAAGGGGTAAGAATGAGAAAAACTGGAACATTTTAGTTAAGCAGAAACGCCTTGATGGAGTCTTCAAAACCTCCCCTGTTTCTGTAGGGTCCCTTGTGTCCTAGACTGTTACCTAACCATCAAACGGATTAGTGGCATCACCAATGCATATTGTTGATCACCTCTACATGTCCAAAGCAGTGGATGCTACTCATCTAGATCAATATACTGCATTATTTCACTCCTTCCTAGTAAATAATTCACCATCGTGAATTGATTTGCTTACACCTTTTTACAAACTGTCTCGACATCCTCTTATCAGATATGAGCAGTTAGATTCTTGAGTTGCATTTATTAT
This sequence comes from Erythroxylum baracoense, assembly GCA_025629805.1. Classification (NCBI taxonomy): domain Eukaryota; kingdom Viridiplantae; phylum Streptophyta; class Magnoliopsida; order Malpighiales; family Erythroxylaceae; genus Erythroxylum; species Erythroxylum baracoense. The sequence continues at coordinate 31,731,700 of JAOTAY010000004.1, forward strand.
GGTTCTTGGGTTGATTGGTTGGTTTGTTATGGAGATGGACCTGGATATTGAATTCTGGTTTTCTGCAGGAAAATGGGTACCAACTACTTTTTTTGAGTGCGCGTGCTATCGTTCAGGCATATTTAACCAGAAGTTTTCTATTCAACCTAAAGCAGGTACTGGAGTAGCTCGTTTTTGTATCTCTTCCCCTGGCATTTTTGCTGAATTCTGTGTGTATTGATACAGTTGATCTTATGTTGCAAAAAGGGGGTTAGGGCAGCAAGTTTCCAACAAAATAGGCTAGAAGGGTATATTGCGGTTGGAACGATTAGGGTCTATAACAAAAACCTTTTTAATGATAAATTGAAATACGAAGGCTGTTTTAATTCTTGAGCAAATTCCTTATTTATGTTAGTCTTACTAGACTAATTAAAATAGGAAAAACAGCTCCTACAAGAATTTTGTTGTTAATAGGATAATCAAGAAAACCTGATTGAAAACCGAATCTAAACTTAATAGCAAAACCTAATGAAAAATAATTAAATAAGAAAACATAAACTAAATATACTCACTGCTTCATCTTCTCTAGTTTCATTTACTAAATTGATGTTTATGTCTAATTTTTTTTCCTCCTGCAGGATGGGACAGCCCTACCGAATGGTCCTGTTGTCATCTCACCCGATGGCTTATTTCCCTCACTATACCGTGAAGGTTGTCTTATTCTGCAGTTTGGAACTGGTTCACGTCACTGGCATGAAATATTAAATTGAAAATCCATGCATGTAGTTGCTGATTGCATTACACCTCTGGACTGCTGATGTCTATAAATTCCTTGTCATCCTTGTCCTCTGCGTTCTGCATAATTCATAGTTAACTATTAAACTTTCCATATTAAATGATGCTCTGGTTTATTTCTAGCTAACCGTGTTGTTTGTTCGGTTTCCAGTCATAAGAAGAGCTCCGCATGAATTTAAAATTGCGTGCCTAGAGGTAATAATTGCATATATGGAGATATATCTGTGAGATGCCCTGAAGTTTTTAAACAAACTATCAAGTCAAAAAAATTCTGTTTGCAGAATATAAGAAGACTCTTTCCTGCTGGTGACAATCCCTTCTACGCGGGCTTTGGAAATAGAGACACCGATGAGCTTAGTTACAAGAAAATGGGCATTCCAAAAGGCAAAATTTTTATCATAAATCCAAAGGTATATTATATACCCTCCCAGTTTTTATTATTTAGAAATGACAATTTGTAGTTCTGATTGTTTACTTGAGAATCCTTTAAACCTGGCAGGGTGAAGTCGCAATCAGCCATCGCATCGATGTTAAGTCCTACACATCTTTACACACTCTTGTTAATGAAATATTCCCGCCAACATCATTGATTGAGCAGGTAAGCCATGGTTAAGTTTGAATTGAACTCCTTTTTTAATCAACTTTGAGAAGAGCAAAAAGAACAAACTTGAAAACAAACAAGCAAAGATGAATGAGACTGGAGAGGGAAGAAGAAAAAGAAGAATGAGGAAATTGATGATGATGATGATAGTATTGTATATTGCATACATTTGCAGGAAGATTACAATTCTTGGAACTTCTGGAAAATGCCATTGCCAGAGATTGATGACTTGTAGAAGTGCGGTGTCATTGTTCTACCAACAAGAAAGATGAGTAGCAGCTTGAGAGGTGTCAACCAAGTACAGATACAGTCTACATTCTTAAAATTGTTCCTCATTTCTTTTGCCAGAACCGATACTGAGCTAAGTGTTGTATCCTTCTATAGTGGCCTTAGGACTCGATTATCATGTGCTGGAACCTGGAAGTTCTGATCACACCTGATAATTCATAGTCCTTGAGAATAAAGCTTTTTTTGTAAAGTAATGGTTACTTTCTCCCACTAGTTCTACTTGTAGAAATGAACAATTATGTTAGACAAATTATTACAAGTACCTTTACAAGTAAAAGAAACCTCTCTCCCTGTCTCAGGATTTGGTTGGAAGTTTAATGTCATCACTTACTCTTTTATGTCTATCAGATACAATTTCTCTATTAATTAGAGATAAGATTGCATATTTCTGAACTTCTTCAAATGTTTTACTCATCTATATAAAATATATCAACAAGAAAATTTAACTCAAACGATACAATTTTTGCAAAAGACTCCAACTTTAAGAATAATTCAGGTTTGATAACTTAAAAAGTTTACTTTTTGGAAGGTATTATCAAATTAAACTTTAATTAGAGGTGCATTTATAGCTAAGAAGGTCTTATTTTGGTTTTTCCTAATAAGAAATAGAACAAGAAAAGGGATTAAAAGAGGATTTATCAATGCATTTTCCTAAAGAAAACAAGAAAATGGATAAAATGGAAAAGAAGTCAAACAAAATTGGTGAAACCAAAAAATTGAATGGAAAAGGGCAAATTGGTGAATGAGGAAGGCCTGCTAATAATAAGCGAAACGAATGGCTTAAGACCCGAACCACACGCGCCAAAACTCTTGACTCCGTCCCTCATCTGTCTCTCTCTCTGTCTGTTTCTAACTGTTAACGTATCATTGCAACAAAAATCTTCGTTTAGGAACATCATTAGATTCTCTTACAAACACCAAGAGCAAGACAATGATATTAGCTTTTACGTGGTTCATGTCTGTTTGAACAGAACCTGAAACCTGAAAACAGATTAAACACCATAATAATAATATAATAAGAATGTCTTGGTTACGGTCTGCTGTTCACAGAGCTGTGGAAGTTGGCGGAAATAACAACTTAACACGCACTGTCCGTAGTTACGCCGACTCCGTCGTCCTCCACGCCGGGAATGCCGTTGCGGGTGGCGCCAGGATCATCCAGGACCGCATTGTCCGTGACTTTTTTTTTTTTCCGTGCATTACCTTAAATTTTCAATTTCAGGATTTGATGATGTGTTTAATGTCCGAAAATAACCAAAAGATTGCGATTTTTATAGATTTTGTGCGAACCAATGTGGGTTATTGTGGACCCACATGATCCAATGTGCTTAGATGGATTGAATATGTTTGTTGATGATGGACGTTTGGTATTGTGGAAGCAGGGGCTGAGGAATGTGAAAAGCTTCAGGCTTACTGTGAAGAGACTTGAGGAGGTTTCTGTGTCTTGTAGAGGAGAAGAAAGAATTCAGTTGCTACGAAGATGGTTGGTCGCACTCAAGGAAACTGAGAGATTAACTGCTGAAATTCCCGGTGGTATTGATAAGCAAACAGATGAGCAACTTTTCTCTGATGAAGCCAAGGATGCTCTTAGAAGACCCACCATGGTGATCTTTTGTTCTTCTCCTTCTTTCTTCAATGTTTGAATCTGTAGGTGTTCTGGACATGGATCGGCTCTGTAGCTCACTTGCATGTTAAACAATCTGTGTCTTTTTTAGTAGTGAGAGCATTTTTTCTTAGTTAATTCATGTGTTTCTTATTTGCATAGAAGCTTTACATAGATTCAAACAGGTTTATTACGTTGATCCTGATCTGGGCACAATGAATTACCATGAAGTCTTTCTCTATAGTCAAGCTCTTGAAGGCATCACATTGTCTATGGTGAGTTCAACTCAGCAGATGCATCTTATGCTGATACGTTAATTGTCTTAGATTCTAACTTCTGATTCATGTAGAAACATATTAACTGGACTTTGTATTTGCTGATCCATTGAGTTTAACCGCAGATTAATTCTTTTGCATGACTCAGATTCTTGAAGCTCCAAACGAGGAAGAAGTTTCTCTGCTCATGGAAATTTTTGGGTGAAGTTTCTCACTCTTGGACTGTAATTTTCATATTTATTTTTGCTCAACTGCAAGAAAGAAATTCTGTTAAATGTCGTAAGTGTAAACTTCTTTATGTTCTGGTTATACACAGGCTTTGTCTTGCAGGAGGAAAGGAAATTCACAAAGCTGTGATGCGCAGCATACAGGATTTGGCAGCAACATTTTCCAGTTATGAAGATGAAGTTTTGGTAAGGAAACGATACATATACTTTCGTACTCTTGCCGATGTTAGTGAAAGTATTAACAAAATACTAAACAATACCTGCAAATAGAAACTAGCAAGATAAAAAGCTTCTTGCAGTTATGTAATTTATTTGATTTATCAATGCTGCAATTTTGAACTGGCTTATTAAATAGCGAGATTTGGAATCTTATTCTAACAATTAGAAATGGACATTGTTGAATGATGTTACTGCAACATATCTTAATTAAATTCGTCTTTCTCTGTTCACTCTTTAGGTAAAGCGGGAAGAATTGCTTCAATATGCTCAGGATGCGATTGCGGGGTTAAAAATTAATGCAGATATTGCAAGGTGGCTGCAGATCTCAAATAGGATAGTTGCATGCATATGTAATAAGCCACATGGAATGTGGCATAATTTCTTAAGATGGAGACAGTGTCCATGTTTTGGTCAGAATTAGTAATGTCATCTTATTTCTTGACAATAAGATCAAAAGTTGATTTCTTCTGTCGAAGTTTTTATGTCCTGTTTCTCTGCCTCAGAATAGATGCTGAAGCCTGCAGAATAATGGAAGAACTTGAAATGATAAAGGCATCCCAACAGCCACCAAATGAAGCTAGTGAAAGATCAATTGAAGGAACAACTGCTTCAAAAACTGAGGTGAGGCTGATTTAAATGGCCTGAAATGTTCAGTCACATATATATGCGAAATTTGCATTTGAAACTGAAAAGATCTTCAGCGTTTCAATATCCCCTTTTGCTTTTTCCTTTATATTCTCTCCCCATACTGCTACTGGTACTTGTGAGTCTAACTTCTGGAAACAAAGGAATCTTCTTTTTCAATATATGGAATTTCTACTTTTCTTTACTATGTTTTTGAACATCAAGGAACTATGTGGTTCATGGGAAATGAGTTTTTAGGGAAAATTCTAAGAAGTTCAGAATTTTAACATTTTCATTGTTGTGTCTTTATTGCTGATGTCCACATGCCAAGACTTTTTCTGGAAAGTTTGGCCGATCATCTCTTTGAGGCTAATCGTTTCAGTTTTCGTGCAGGCTTCAAAGGATACCTTAGGACATATTGAACTCTGTTTCACGTTGGAGGAACTCTTGCTAAAGAAGAAATCTTTGAAAAATGGGGAATCTCCCGAGGTTCATGCTCAAAAGGTACAGTTCTTTTAGCCTGATGTTAGTGAGCTAGTGGTGCATGTCATGTTCACTGGCAGAACATTATGTCCTCTGCAGATTGAAAACTAAGCTTAGAACTACTTTTGCAGGTTGACAAATTGAAAGTTTTGTCAGAATCTCTTCTTAACTCCACGTCCAAAGCTGAGAAACGTATTTTAGAACACAGGTATATACAGAACTTATTTACTTGTCAGTGCCTGTGTATGCATGCATCATGGTGGTGGGAAGAAGGTGAAGCATGGTGCAATTCACAAGCCTTTAGTGCCTTTTATACAACTTTTAGGCTTTCTTTGCATGCAGGTCCCAGAAAGAGGAAGCACTTCACTTTCGCGTGGCTAAAGCCGATGAAGTTAGCCAGCTTGAGAAGGTGAACTTTATATTTGCTCTCTTCCTAGTATAAGCTAAAGAGTGATTTGCATCCGGATAACAAACATCTTTTATTTTATGGTTGCAAATAATCCTTTAATTGCTCTTGAATTCAGTTTGTACATTAGGAGAGTTAGTCATTTTCTGACCTGGTTTGTTGCAAGGAGTATTAAACACCTGATGTCAATCTCTAGGAACTGGGAGCAGAGATCAGAGAACTTGAGAGGCAAAAAGATGAACTTGAAGCCCAACTAAAGAAGGTATTTTCCTTTTTCATCTTCAGTCATACCTGGCATTATCTGAACAAGTATCCGTTCAACCAGTTGATGCATTTTTAACTTTTGATGTCCTAAATAGTTGTGTTTACCTGGATTCACATACATTGATCTTCATACATGCAAAACTATCAAGTTTGACAAGTCATAGTAGTTCTATATGTTATAATCCATTCCTCTAGACTCTTAATCCACATACTTTTGTGGGGTGCACCTCCTCTGGCTTGATTTGGTTCAGGTCAATTCCTTATTGACTGCAGCCCGAGCACGGCTTCGCAATGCGAGGGAAGAACGGGACCAATTTGATGACGCTAGTAATCAGATTCTAGTGCACTTCAAAGCCAAGGTATTGGTATATTTGATCTTGTTCTTGGAATCGCTAAATTAACTTCCTGAGATATGTGGAAATATATATATATATTCTGAAAATCTGCTTCATATAAACCAGGAAGATGAGCTATCAAGATCAATATCTTCATATAGAGTAGAAGCAGATGTTGTGAACACATGGATTAATTTTCTGCAAGATACCTGGGTTCTCCAGACAAAGTACTATAAGGAAATGGAAAACCAAGCCAAGTAATTTTACTTGCCTCTTACTGGTCTTTTGATGTTGTCTGATTCAGGAACTATTTTGGGAACAGATAACTTTCTTGAATGAAACAAAAGATTATTTTAATTACCTCCTTTTATCTCTTAGCCTTTCTGTGTTAGGAACAATCATATATTGCCTTTCAACTGACCTTATACTTTGCTAATCACTTCTGTTAATGTCTTTAATGGTAATCTCCGCACGACATCAACATAATCCAAGCTAGACATGTTGAATGTTAGATAAAAAATGTTAATTGAAGTTCCAGTGTTGACTGAAAGTGTACTTGTCCGTTTATTATCTCAGATACTGTCCATTTCCATACTAATTCTCTATATTTCCTGTGTATGGATGTTCCAGTGTCGACTTACAGAAATATGGCGATTGTTTTTTCAATTTGGTTACTAATTGTCTGACCAGTTACAAGGTAATGGTCTGGTTGTCTTGTAGATCATTGCTGCAACTGAGAATTTCTAATTAATAATCCTAGCCTCTTATTGTGGTACAAATTATGTGACTTGCATATACAATCAGGAACTGCTGGGATCTGCGATCGTCCGGGTTAAAGTGCTTGGCAGAGAATTGCGTTCGTGTCAAGGGTATTATTATACTATCCTGAATTTGTTTCAAATTTCAATTATTAAGTCAAGCCTCAAAACTGTTATTCTGCAACAGGTTAGAATCAATACCTCCAAAAAGTAAAGATGATGATGATTCAAAAGCAATAAATCAAAGAAAAGGGCTTGAAGAGGAGTATCTCAATCTTGAAGTCAAGGTACATGTTCTTTGATGATCCCAAAAACAAAATCTTCTGTTTTCCTCGTCCTTCTGCTTAGTGACGGATATAACTTTCACGTTTTAGCTAGTCTAACGAGTTCTTTCAATTTATGCCTTAACTTTCTTCTTCATTGCTCAATCAGATTTTAACCACTTTAAGCATAATAGATGCTATAAAGAAGCAGTTTTATGACGAAACTAAAGGTGCTCACAGGTAATGCATGAAACTGTGATTTTCTTTTCATTCTTGGTATTCAATACCGGGTTAGTGCATTGAATTGTCGCCTTAAAATGGAATATTGAACACTTGGTCCAGGAAAGATGAAGAGAAGATCAAACAGCAATTATACTCTCTAGAGAAAATGAGAGACGAATTTGAATCTGTTGAGAGACCAGTTCTGGAAGTAGAGACCCCCACTAGAAAGTCACCAAGACCATCCCCGACTCCAAAACAAACAAGTGATAGTCCACAACACAAAGATGACAAGACAAGGAAATCACCATCTAGTAATGAAGAGTATTCATCGAATGTGCAGATGGGAATGTACATACTTGAGTCAGACTATGAGAAGGACGAACGGGGCTACTCTTCCGAGGATATCGGTGACTGGGAATTTGATGCACTTGATCATGAAGCAAGAAGCTGAGACCAAGCAAAGATGCATACCAAATTTTACTAGTTGTATGCATCTGCAGCATTTTGGTATATGCCCAGATAAGGAAAATGCTTCCTTTTCTCTTAATAATAGGATATAAGAAAGTCTTAGATAGATACAAATCACTCCCAAACTGCAATTTACTGGCAAAGTTGACATGGAGTTGTTAGAGCTTTTATTTTGTAAATTCTCTCTTCTTTGATAATGAACTATAGACACTTTCAGCTCAGTTAACAGCAGAATTTTTGTTCACCTTAATGTTTCAATGTGTTGTCTAAGTTTAGTTGCCTGTTACTCACTTACATTGTCATAGAAAACCTTACTCAGAAGATTGTTATTCACCTGTAGACATCCCTGGAATTTTCTGACTAGCCTTCTCTGATAACAGAACAGATTGTGCCAGGTTAGCTTCTAATGCCACTTTGAAAAGAAGTCAAAAAAAGGGCCTTTGAAATTCTTTACTTAGACCTGTTGGAGGTTGAGTTCTGAAACTTTAATCAATGGTACATATCCCACTTGAAGAGCAAGTTTTCTAAAGTTGTCCAGCCACAGCCACTGAGCTTAAAGGCTACCTTCACTTTTAAACTTTGCAGCTTTCATGAGTGTCTTCCTATTTACTCAATCATGCATCCCCCATTGTATAGAGGCCCGTCAGAGTCCAGAGCCACGTTAAGGAAATGAGTAATCATGCGAGTCTCAGTGCTCAAGAACATTTATAACATTTCAAGTGTGTTTAACCTCCTCCCTTCTTTAGTGATATGGTGCAGTAAAGCTCAAATGATTTTCTCATAAATGATTGCCTTGTTGCTTTCCAAACCAATAGTGAGCAACTTGGTTTACAATTGCATTTTAACCATAACCCTGTCTCTTGTAAACTTTATTCAATTATGTTAACTTGTTAGGAATGCTTATTGTAGAGTTTTAAACAAATAGGGAAAATTAAATTTTAGGGTCGGTAAAAGTAAATTAATTTATAAAAATGATCACCGACTAATTTAATATAAATCAAAAAGTCTATCAAAGTATGAAAATATTCTTAATAAAGTTACATCTTAATGCAACTATTTATTGATAATGTGCAATTCTTCGTTTAGTGACATAATTATTTAACTTGTATGGATTATATTATAATTACTCTTGATAAAGAAAAAAGGTGAAAGAAAAGAATTTTTAAATATTTTATCTTCTTAAAAAAACATTTTTTATAAATTGATTTCCTTTATTGACTCAAAATTTAATTTCCCCTTATAAATATTGAAGATGATAGATTGCATGTGTAATAGGCAAAGATTGCAATATATCATAGCAGTACAGAAATCATGTCCACCTAAGAGGATCTGAACCTAAGTGATATATTCTAAGATTAGGTATATAAAGCATGTAAGTGAAGAGTTGGCCCCTGACAAACTTTTGTCAGATGCTAAAGGTACTGTGTGGTCTTTAGAGAGAAAGATTAAATGATACAACTTTATCAATCCTATTGGCTATCAAATGCATTTATAATTACAAACTGTGAAAAAGTATGAAGTTAATCATCTGATGTTTTCAGGATTTTTCATTTATTTATAACAAAAAGTAAGAAATAAATTTGACCAGGTCAAATGAGACATCATAGCCTCAAGTGATAGCCCATCAATGACAGTTTCTTGCAAATGGCATGAAATATAACAATTGAATATTGTTTGAGTACACTGCAATGGATCTATCTGCTTTTCTCTTGTCTCTGTTTCTGTCCATTATTGTAAAACAAAAAGACAGAAGAAGCTTAGAGATATGGGCTAACTTTTTCAAAAAATTTGCAGGGAAGCTTGTGGATGGTGCAGAACATAACAGACTGTTCTATATTGTAACTATAATCTTTGGAATATTAGCAAGAACTTGCATTTCTTTTTTCTGATAAAAAATTTGTGTGCAGAGTAAATGAGGATGATGATGATGATACACTAAGTACAGTTGAAGATTCCCATTTCCCAAGTAGATACACGCTATCTTTTCCACATTATGAATCACTATGTGCAAGGGAATGAGTAGTAGATGTACATTCCTTGTGTGTCTTGATCTGTTCAATTGACCTGCAATAACTAGTATTAACTATCATTTTCAAGACCACTATTTTATCATGTGACTCTTCTCAGACCATCTCCAACCATTACACCAAATTTTTACACCAAATTTAGTGTAAAATAAAATATTCTTAAAATTTTTTTACACCAAATTTAGTGTTACTCTAACCATTCTACACCAAAATTTTACACCAAAATTTTTCAAAGAATATATCACAATAATTTAGTTATTAACTAAATTAATTTATATTTATACAACCACAATAATTTAGTTATTAACTAAATTAATTTATATTTATACAATAATTTTTATTTATTTATTTATTTATTAAAAATTAAAATAAAATCATTATTC
>JAOTAY010000004.1:31742019-31760580 GCA_025629805.1 Erythroxylum baracoense
TTAATTGCAATATAATTAATTAAAATATAATTCATTCATTAATTAAAATATTGTAATTAATTAAAATATAATTCATTCATTAATTAAAATATAATTCATTTTGTAATTAATTAATTACAATATTTTTTACAAACCAATCACTATCAATAGTAATGATAATCATTCATTCATCTGAACCAACCATTATAATTATAATGATTATATCCATTCTCATTTTTCCCTATATTCATTCTCATTCTCATTCTCATTACCTTCTATAAACCAAGCGCCCCCTTAGTCAATTTGGGTCAAAATATAAATCGGACCGATTTTGACGTCCTTGTTTCTTTTTGATAGATGCTTCGGCAAAATTGGGGACCAAATAAGGTATCCCTTAACTTCAGCTAACACTTAGGTATTGGACCATCAAAAGAAAATAAAAGCACCTTCACTTGCAGGGCACTTGTTACATTGCGAAACTGTAAAAGATATAGAAGGACTTCTGACACCAGCCCCACGTAGTACACGACGCCAATCTCTTCTGTCAAAAACTAAAACGCCCGCACACACACGCACGTAACATTTGGACGACAATGGTCGGCTAGCTTTCTCCAAACCCTTTGGTTTTTAGCTACTCTGAACTTGTTGGTACAAGCTTTTTGCAATCTGTCAATCGTGGAAGCTAATGCACAATTTGAACACGTTATAGGCCATCGCTAAAAGATGAAAAGGATGCCCCTCTTGTAACTACTATGTCCAATACGATGTGACTTTATGGTACTAATCAATAATCATTAGCATCCAGATTGTTAGCTATAAATGAGGAGAGAAAGCAAAAAGAACTGAAAAAAGAAAAAACAACTCAAAAGGATCATCTTTAAAAGAACCCCACATCTTAAATTTTGGTAGATGCAAATCAAGAAATTTAATTTCCATGAATGAAGGTAGCTAGGTTTGCTCAGAATAATTATTCAAGAATTTAATATAAACAACGAAGAAACCAATAACAACTTAATAAAAAACTCGTAAAATTTAGAAAGATCTAATAGTACGTAACGTTATTCTTAACGAACAGAATTAACGTAAACGATTATAATATGCGATATGGGTTGGCTGGCTGGGACGTAGTAAAGCTAAAGAAAACGTAGCATCCGATTCCATAAGCTTTGTGGATAGAAATCGACTTGATGAACGAGAAAGAAAGTGACTTTTGTGTCTATAACCGTCCACAAGAAGAAACAATTCCATTCAGTTTAATCTGGCAATGGAAGCATATGTTCCTTTAGAATCTTAGTAATGTTCCACAATTATAATCATACTCTGAAACCCTCTTCATCTCTGTTTATATTTTTCGATCTTTCGTGTATATTCCCGCGTAATCTCGAATGTTTTAACTTCTGTTTGTAATGTTAAGTCACCCTCTTCCCAAATTCTACCTCACAAAGATAGTACTTTAGGTACTTATTACAAGCCTGAGATACAACCAAGTTAAGTACTCTCTATCACCAAACCAAATGGTGTGCTTAAAAGGTCTTACGCTATGGCAAACCAACCTTCTTTGAGAAGTCCTGTTTCTACACTAAACAATCATGAGAGGAATTGATATCTTTTGTGCTCTCAAGCTTCAGCAGCCATATGCTTAAACATGGATCAACCTTCCTGCTCCTCCTCCTCTCCATCATCATCCAACACTCAATTTGGCGGCCGAGCAATCGACCGCTATAATCCCATCATCAGAGACCAGAAACGAAACCCCAGGAGCTTTCCTGTACCTATTTGTGCTTCTGAACAACCACCCATCGACCCACAACCTTACCATCTTCCTCATAAGAGTAAAACTTCCTCGGCTAATATCAACAAGAAAAATGATAAAAGCAAAAGAGCTTCTTCAAAAACGAAGGATCAAAGTGGAAAGAAAGTCTCTTTCAAGCCAAGTGAAGATGTTAAGAGGAGTTCTACTTTGGCAAAAGAAGTTGAGAAGAAGAGCTGGAGTGGTCCTAGTGATTTTGTCACCCCTCCAGGGTCGTCTAGGTATCTTTTAAGTGAAACAGCTTTCTTTGACGGGTTGCCACCAGATTTTGATCCTGTTTTGTCACTGGTTCCTGCTGAATCCGACAAAACTCAAGCTCAGAATCAAAGTGAGTCGACAGCTTCATCAACGTCTTTGTCTTCCCGCTCAGACAGGTCTCCAAACCAGGTTTGGTCTCTTTGTTTCTACATATTAAATCTTAAGAGCCGAGTTTAAGATTGTTCAGTTGATGAGTTTGGATGTTTCAGGTTGTGGTTTTGAGAGTTTCATTACACTGCAAGGGGTGTGAAGGAAAAGTGAGGAAACATTTATCGAGAATGGAAGGTATGAACTCATCTCTTTGTCTCTTTCCTACTTCTATTCTGTGCCTCTCCTTCCATATCCAACTCTGCTTCACTTGGATTTTCTGCATATCCTTTGTTTCACTAAATCCATTATTCTTTTTCTTTAAGTTAATCAACTGATCTGCCTTTTGATGATACAAAATCCTTAAACTGATGTTGTGATTGATTATATGCACAGGTGTGACATCTTTTAGCATAGACTTTGCAGCGAAGAAGGTGACGATTGTAGGAGATGTGACGCCTGTGAGTGTCCTAGCGAGCGTGTCAAAGGTGAAGAATGCTCAATTCTGGTCTCCTACAATCCCAGTTCATGGCTCAAACAACCCAGAAGACAAGAAATGATAACCAGTTGATACCGATGTTTTAAATTGCAATTATGGTCTAGAATGTTAATCATATTGTAACCTGCACCGTATGATTTAAGTCGCAGTTAAAAATGATATGAGAGGGTTGTGAACAGGATAGTAAACCAGTTCGACTCCAACCGAGTCAATTGGGCAGATCAGATCGAACAGTTTTTTCGAAAATGTCTTTCAATCTCAAAAATATCATTATCGACGAATTGATCTTAAGAAAAGAGAAAATTGTTTCAGGGGTTCATAGTTGCATTCGTGTTTTGCAGAGTTTGTGTGTGTTTGATAGGAAAAACATGTTCACGACAAAGTTTTGAGTAGCTCGACTCAAAGCTCGATCTAGGTCGAGACTCCAGGCTCTATCAGACTTGAACGGCCTAAAATGGTAACATGAACAACAATAACTTGGCAGTGGAAGTTCAGCTGAACGCAGAGTTTGAGGATGCCTAAAGAGAGTACGGATCTTCTATTCAATTTTAAAGTGTCTTATTCTGTCCCATAAATTTCAGTCATTTATTTATGCGAGTCTTATATAGGACCTACACAGAACTCGTATAAATGAATTGCTGAAATTTATGAGACAGAATAAGACACCATAAAATTAGACAGAAGATCTTGTCTCACCTAAAGAAGTTATTTCTAATCTACCCATATATATATATATATATATATATATACACTAAATAAATAATTAATTAGTATACAAATATTAAAAAAAGACATGAAAGCTAATACTAATAAAATAAAAATAAATACGCACAAATAAAAATATAAAATTAACAATAAAATAAATACTACAATAAATATAGAACAAGATAAGGAATAAAAATAAAAGATAAAATAAGTGAATAGGTAAATAAATTTCACTATATTCTTTAATATATTTTATTTATCTATTTATTTATTTATTGCTGTGCATGAAAAAAAAGGTTTTGAATGTAATAATCAATGAGTAGAATAAAAAATTTAAACCAATCAAATTTTGGTTTGGTTTTTAATTTTCTCATTTTAATAATCTTTGTTGTTAAAAATGATCAATTTATTAAGTAATCGATTAAACTAATTGGTTTTTATAAATTAAAATAAACTAATTAATTTTTATTTAATAGTTTCTTTTTTATTAAATTTCAAATTCTCGATGTGTAAGGACATTCTTCTTCAATTATATTTCAATTCTTCAATTTTATTTAATCTTTAATCGATTTTATAACGTTGTAATACCAATGGAACCTTTTAAACCTTAAAGTTCGTATACTGTTTATAAAACATTGGTATTAATTGATTCTGAATTCTCGACTTGTGTATTTGATTGGTCTGCCAATTCTTCATTTTTTTATGACTTATTTTTTGGAAGATTGAATATATAACTAATTTGAAAATAAACATATAAATTTTAAATTTCACAATAACATTGATTAACCATGAGCTTAAATATTATTTTAATACTTAGATATTTTATTAAAAAGTTGACAATGATATTCTAAGACAAAGAAAAAGGAGTTACAAGCTAGCCCTAATTGATAGAGTTGGAGTTTTATTAAGATTAGACCAAACGGAAAGTTAAATACTAAGATAAGATATTTTAAATTTAAAAGAATTTGAAACATGATTAAATGAGACTGTACTTAATTTATAGTTTAACTAAAAAGAATTGATAAATAAAAATTAATTAGTTTATTTTAAATTATAAAAATTGTTTAGTTTACTTAAATCGATCTTTAATGACAAAGATTATTAAAGTAAATCGAACTAAAAAGTTAAAAATTGAATTAATAAGTTAGTTAATTCGAAGTTTTTACAGTTGTACCAACCAAATTGATTCGATATATATATCATATTTTAATCTATTTACTTATCCTATATTTTTTACTTTTTATGTATTATATGTCAATTTTATAATGAACTAATTTTGGATAAACCTTCAATTTTGAATTTTTCTTTTTACCAATTTAATGTCTTATTCGATTTTTAAAATAATAATTATTGAACTCAAAAATTTACAACAATCTATTTATTTATAATAAATGAAATTGTTAGGAAGTGACTATAAACTTAACAAGTTCTAAAAAATAATATGAAGAAAATGATAACTATGATGATTTAAATTATGAATAAGATAAGCATCAACTTACTTCTCATGTATGTTGAGTATAATTATGACACTTATATTTTCTAATGAAAATAAATATTAAATTCACTTTTTTATTTATTATAAAAATTCATTCAAAAATGTTATCTTGATATTTTATTAGTTTATTCAATTCAAATTAGACAAGATAAATAAAAATATTATAGCAATAATATAATATTCTTTTAAAACTTAGATATTTTATTAAATTAAAATTTAATAATATAGTAATTAACCATGAGCATAAATATTCTTTTAACACTTAGATATTTTATTGAGAAATTGAAAATTTATATTTTAAGACCAAAAAAAAGGATTCAAGAGTTGGAATTTCAATAAAAAATTTATTCTTAAAATATTAAATTTAACTATATTCAAACTAAAGATAAACCCATTTAAATATGATTAATGTATTTAATATTTATAATAACGTAATTATGATTTTGGTTGGATAAGTAATTGAAGAATAGAGAGAGAAAGATGGAAACGTGAAAAATTCCGAATAAATCACTCACACGTGCGCGCACACTCCTACATTATCACCTTCACCTCACGTCTAGCTTCCCACTTCCCGAACATCTCATCCCATAATCTAACAGACACGCCAGTTTCAGTTTTCAAAAGTGTCAACTACCTCAACAACATCTAAACACTTTCACTTTCCTTAATGCTCTCGAACTCTCTCCTTCGGTTTCTCATTTAAATAACTTCCCTCCTGTCTTCTCCTTCTTTTGTCTTACCCACCCTGGTTTTTTCTTTTTCCTCTGCGGTTCTCTCTAACATCTTGAACTTCTTTGTCTTCACTTTCTGAAACCAGTTCCAACAAACAGGGATAGCATGTATAACTCATATTATCCTGAACAACACCAAGAACATTCTTGTGATGATGATGACAACGATGATGATTGGCTTAAACTCTCACTTGGCAGATCCTATTTTAACCCCCCTTCTTCACCAACCCGTCAAGAGTTCTCTCCTCTCACGTTTCAACCCTTTTTGCCTCCTCCGGTGGCTTACTATCCAGCGCCGGCACAGCCACAACAGCTGCCACAACTACCTAATGACCCTCCTCAATCTCAGCAACAAGAGGTCATTCCGCTGTCTCGTTCTTCGGGTTCTCGAACCCGTAGACCTCCAAACCAGACTTCAAGCGAAGATGATGAGAGCAAAACTATACCTGCACCGTATCCATGGGCCACGAACAGGAAAGCCACAGTTCATAGCCTTAAGTATCTTCTGGCCAATGGCATCACAACTATTTCAGGCGAAGTTCAGTGCAAGAGATGTGACAAAACATACGAAATGGAGTACAATCTTGAAGAGAAGTTTGGAGAGGTTGCGTCGTTTATATTGAAGAACAAGTACAGCATGCACGATCGAGCACCGTCGGTTTGGATGAATCCGACCTTACCGGACTGCAAGTTGTGCAACCATAGCAACTCTGTGAAACCAGTCTTCCCGAAAGAGAAAACATGCATCAACTGGCTGTTTCTGCTTCTGGGACAAATGCTTGGATGCTGCAAACTCAGTCACCTCAAGCACTTCTGCAAGCACACCGAGAACCACAGGACAGGAGCTAAGGATCGTGTTCTTTATCTTACTTATTTAGCTCTGTGTAAACAGTTGGATCCAACAGGGCCATTTGATCTTGAACTTTAACAAAGTTTGACAACTTGCGGATGACAGATCGATGGATTGATGGATGTAGTTACCATATGAATCCAATAGCAGCAAAACCTATTGTTTAGTTCAGGTTCTTCGTTTAATTATTAGTTGATTTAAGTCCTAGTGAACCCATTTATTGTTTTCTGTGTTCTTGAGATAGCATTCCTCATTACTTTACTTAATTTCTATATAATTATTTCAACTTTCTTCTTTAAGTGTTCTTAATTATGTTCTTCTGATCTTCCTTAACTAAGTACGATTAAGTTATTAGATTAGATTAACAAGATATGGTGAAGATAAGTTCTATCAGTTTTCATGTTGATCGAATTCTATTGAATACACGACTATTCAAATTAAATTATGGATAAGAACAAGAAGTTGTTAGTTATTAACAATTTTAATGACTTATCTCACCAAGTTTGTTGAAGATAATTCCTAGATTTTGATTACAAATTTAATCTTATATAAATTAATAACTATTCTATTATTATTATTGTTATTATTATTATTATATAAAGAGAAAGTAGGCAAACATATGTTGGCGCAACAGAAACATAGAGAGTTGAGAATGGAAATGGTGAAGAAGATAATGTTAAAGAGTTGGCCATGGCGGTGTTTGCACTTTCTCTAGCTGCAGCTAAACCAATAGAAAGCTAATGACAGTTCCCATTTCTATGGAAACATTATCATCGTCGTCGTCATCAATCTTAAGTTCTACGAGTTCTTCAACTCTTAAAAGGATTCGTTTCGGATTGTTAACAAAATTTGCACCAATCCCTCCCTCAGCACCTAGTCCTCTTGACTCTCCTCACCCTCCTCCTCATCCTACACTGTCTTGAGATAGGTTAATGCGTTTGAGAAAAAGAAGTTCCAAGAAAAGATGTAATGTGCTTATGCAATCTCAACCTCTTAGAAATGGTTGAGTGGGTGGAGTGAGGGAGGCATGGGGTTAAAAAGTTCTGTATTCAAATTTTCTTATTTATACTTTTTCGATCGAGTTTGTCGTACAGGGATTGCTTAGTGCGGAGTTTGTCGTACAGGGATTGCTTAGTGCGGAGTACTCAATCGGTGAGATTTGCAAACTATTACATCAATCCAGATGATTTACTTGATGCACGTCCAAAAAATAATGCCTACGATCTGCAGATTCCTTCGTTAAAAAACAAAAAGGTACTTATGGAATCCCATTTGCATAAAAGAATAATTATCCAAAAGATAAAAGATAAAACCCTAACCATCTTTAATTGTCGTTATATTTTGATATGGGATAAAAGATACAAACTTTTAAGGTAATTTCAGAAATTTAAAAAATTCTTAATTTTTAAAATTTCCAAAAAACACTCTTCACTTTTAATTAAAAAAATTTTTAGACTTCGATTAAAAAAACCTTCTCTTAAATTTTAGATAAAAGATAACAACTAAAAAAATTCCTAGTTTTCAATTTTTTAGAAAAAAACCTTACGACAATTCAATCAAGCTCTTAAATTCAAACTTAACTAATTAAATTTAATTCCAGTTAATAATTTATTAAAATTATTTAAATTATTAATTTAAATCAATTTCATTTGATTTAGTCGTATTTAAAAGTTGAATTGATTTACCGTATTAGTAACATTTAATTAGCTCATGTGTTATCTTTATAGTATGAGTATTTTATCATTATTTTTTAATTGAAATTTAAAAGAAAGAATTTAATTAAAAAATTGAAAATTAGAAAGAATTTTTTGAAAATTTTAAAGATCAAAAATTTTTTAAAAATTTCTTAAGCTATGGGGGAGATTTGTGTTTTACCCTTTTGACATGCTTAATTGAATTAGCACTTAGATGTTTCAATTTGTTTTGGGTTAATTATCCAAATAAAATCATAAATTTTTACTCAATTTTGTAATTATAGCTCGAACTTAAAAAAATAGCAATTAAGTACTCAAACTTTCGATTTTTTTCAATTCTAACTCAACGATATTAGTTTCGTTAACGTTGCTGACATAACTTGCCACGTAAGACAGAAATTTTAAATACTTATACACTTTAAACTTAATTAATTTTAACTAATTAAGTTTAACTAAATTACGTCGTTTTGGGATTGAAATCCCTAAATCAAACTTTGTCATGCCAGTGCAAGAAGGTAATGACACTCTATCATGCTGGTGCGAGATGACAACGGCACAATTTTTAACAATCTGAATGAAATCTCACTTTGCCACCCTAAGTCATCTTTCTTTATGTGGAAAAAAGAATTGATTTAGGGTTTTCAATTCCACAAATTTAGGCAGTAAGTTTAATTTAGGGATTTCAATACTAAAATGACATAGTTTAGTTAAACCTAATTAAGTTTGACATGTATAAGTGTTTAGAATTTTCTGACTTATATAGTAAACCACGTCATTAACGTTAATGGAAATAATAACGTCGGATTAAAATTGAAAAAATTTAAATTTGACTAATTAATTATCACTTTTTAAAGTTTGAACTATAATTATAAAATTAAGTATTTAATTGAGCCTATTTTTTATAGTCATTTTATATGTCTGATGAATTCTCCTTCCTAATTCATTATTTCCTTTCAATTTTGACTTAATTTATTGTCACCTTTCATAAGGATTTGATGATTCTTTATTGATCTGGCTATCTGATTGCTTCGCGTTTTTGTACAAGTTCCTCAACCAGAGGCAAATCCTGGAGATCTCTACATTGCTACTATTTCTTCCACTAATTCTTCTGTCAACTGTCTCTCAATTTCCCTAGCTATCGTGTCAATGTCATTTCCCAAGTCCAGCCACCTCAATTCCCCTGTCAGCACTTCATCAGATACATCATCAGTACCTTTGCTCTGTTGGCTTGCAAGTACTTCGAAAAGTTTGTCCTTAAGGCCATTCTTTATCCACCTGGAACTAAACCTATTTGGTTGTCTCACCCAAGGGTATGGACTGGCAACTTGCTGGTAAATCACCAGCAGTGCTAAGTTCACCCGATCAAACAGCAGCCTCCTTGCAGAACACGTCCAAGATGTGCGATTAATGTATATCTTCTCAAGCTCTTCAAAGACTAGGGGATTCACAGGCCACTCAGGAGAGTGCCATGAGGCTATAAAAGTATCAGCATCAGTATCATCAATTCCAGACTCATGCAATACATGCATCACATAGGAAGAGTCCCTGCTATCTTCAGCTACTCCGTTCTCTTCAGAAAATGGGACAGAGCTGTCCTCAACATCTTCATCACTTGAAACAAGCATTCCATCAGCATATGCCTCTGACTCAAGCTTCAGGAGTTGAAGTTGCATTCTTAATCCTATAGAGCAGAAAAAATGATATTAGAAGTCATATAGGTTGACTACAATGACATCAAGCAGATAATGCAGCTAATGGAATGCCCCAAAATTTTGTGAAAGAATTCAATTTCCTTGCATAAGGGAAACTAGCAGCTAGAAGAAACATTAAGCATGGATACTCTTTTATATATGTTATGGATTGATTCAACCAAGCCAAATAATGAGTTTAATTCTTTCTAATTCCTACGCAATTTTAAGAATTTGAAAATCAGATTAGGATCTACCACCTTCGTTTGTAGTAATCACAACCAAGATGAAATCTGTAACTTAGAATCCTAAGGTTACTGATTTGCAAGAATTCAAATTCCAAATTGAAGCCAAGCAGTGCTATAGCATTAGAAATATGCAAAGCATTTCATATATTACCATGCAGATCCGCATTGAGACTTTCAAAGCATTCAGAACCAGAAGATACATCATCTGCAAAGGGTGTTTCAAGAACTGAAACAGGAGTAGGCTGATCATCCTCCTTAGAGCTTGCAGCAGATTCTAGTTTAACTACAGCATGCTGTGTGGCAGCCAAGCCATTCTCAGGCGGGTCGTTTGGTGGCTCCTGGAAAGCCAAAATAAAATTTTGAGGCTATTTAATCATGTCCAAAGGTCTGAAACAGATACTTAAACAAGCATCAAGACCTTTGCTGCTTTCAAGGACTGATATGTGCTGCATTGATGAGAATAAAAGTATAACGCTAATCCAATAAGATAAAATCAAACCTGTAAGCTTAAAACATCTGACTTGCTTGTAAGGGATCCCCTTTCTACCATTGTAGACGTTGATAGTTCTGGATCTGTATGTTGTAGAGACATAGTCATATCCTTAGTGGACTCATCCAACACATCCTCAAGAACAAATTTGTTATCATCGACAGTGGCTGGTGATGTCTCAGAAACCACGTAGTTCTGTTTAAATTGATTTCCCTCTGCAAAATTGCTCAGCATTTGATTCTTGCTGAAATCCATCTTTGTGGGAGTGTCAACTTCATCGCTAGACGTGCACCCAGAGTGATTAGACTTCGTACTATACTTGTGCGATCTTGAATTTCGAGTGAATGAAGATTCTCTAAGAGAGGAGCTTTCATTTACCACCCTCCTGCTACTCTGCATAATTTTTTTTGACACCATATACTTTCCCCTTGACAGAGTTTCCTGACCCGTGCCACTTCTAGGACTACTAGCTGCAGTGGACGAAGCAGGAAGAGATTTTGATCTTGACAGATTTTGGATACATCCACCCTTCCAGCCATCCCTACTGCTAATACCGAAAGGTTCAGCACACTCTCCTGGTTCACCCACTAGTTCACCACCTTGCCCCCTTTCACCCATGACCTCTGTCTTTGCTAGTCTCATAGCCCTATCAGGGATTGCAAGCATTTCACCAAGTGTGCCGCCCCTACTCACCATTCCCAGGTCCACAGACTTATGAGTTAATTTCCACCTCTCTGAGAGTCTCCTTCTAGCTTCTCTACTCAATGATGATTCTTTAGTACGCGATGAAGAAGGCCTGTAACGGCTGCTCAAGTCATTTGAATTTCTAGAAGTTAGTGACATCACCTCTAACTCATTCCTAGAATCATTTTCAGACCTGTCAGATGAACTTTCATCACCAGAATATCCTCTAAATGCAGATGATGAAAAGTTTGTGGAACTACTACTGAGTGTAGTTCTCATTTGCCTAGTGATTTCCTTTGCAATTTCTCTAGGTTCTCTAGACTTACATTTTGATTTCGGAACATCCTGAAAACACTTTTTCTTCCGAAATGATTCAGGCTCCCAATTCCTAATAGCAGAAACTCCTGTGTGATTCCTACCATATGGGAGAAATTCATGGGAGGAAAAAGTTGATGAAACAGTTCTGGTAGTATTCTGCACTTTCCCTATATTTGGTTTGAGTACAACAATCCTTGTGGCAGAACCTCCCAGTTCATCTTTGTCCTCTAGTTGAACTTTTGATGACCTTTGCAAATCTTGAGTATCACGTTTACCATGAGATTGGCTAATAAAATCATGAGAATCTGTCAAATTAGTTTTAGTTTTTTCTTTCTCTATTTTGCATTTTCGGCCACTCATTGGACAAGCCAACGAATATAAAGATCTTCCGGATGAGATTTGACCACGGTGGCAGTTAGGAGCAGAGCTTTGAAGATCATGGACATGCTTCGTAAATAATGAATCAGGTTGTTCAAGAAACTTCAGCAGAAGATCCTTATTGAAGTCTAGATCATCAACGGTATCATGAAACTGCTTTGAATCGTGAAGTTTTTCATTAGAAGAAAGCTGTTTACCATTCTTGAATTTCTGCTGTATTACTGCCATCTCAGCCTCATCGATCATTGAGTTTGCATTGGCCTGTGGTGAGAATCTACTACTACACTGCATTTTTCTTGCATCCAAGACTTCAAATACATCTTTAAATTCTCGCTCATCCTTTAAGTTTTTCCTCAACAAGCGAAGATTGTGTGAAATGCCATCCTTTTCATGCTTTTTGGTGGAAGCCACCTTCTGTAAATTCCCGGGGTACCTCTTTTGTTGCGTAACAGAAGGTTCCTGACGAGGTAACCCATCCAGGCCCATCATTCGGCCTATAACATTAGGAGATCTTCTTTTGGATTCAGCTTCTTTTGACATCTCTTCGCCTAAGAACTTTCTTATTGGTTTTTCCACCGCTTGCTTTGAAGATCTCCACCCAAACTCACCAACAACCTACATGAACCAGATAACTTGCATTTATAGATATACCCAGATCACACTTCATTAAGTTAATTATCATTTTCACTAAATTTTTTACCAAAATCATACAAATCAATGAATGCCAACAAGTATCTCACCAATTCCTCCTCGGTAGTATTATCAGTAGTCTGAGAACTACAATCTGAGACCAATTTCGCGAAGTTTCTCTTTTCCTGAGCCCGCCCTGAAAATAAATTCCTACTACAACATCAGAAGTTGCTTGAGTAAAATCAAACAGATTGAGGCAATGTAAGAGAGTAGGAACTCAATCCACAAATGCTTACCTAACCAAGAATAGAAAAACTAAGAAAGGAAAATTTGAAAAAGAAAAAAAGAAGCAGAAATTAATTTTGTTTTTCTTTTTATATTCATTCTCAAGTAAATAAAATACGTAAAAGAAGCAAACAAAATCATAACCCTATCCACTGTGTAAAAAAGCAACAAAGGCAATTCACTACACCTACTTTAACTAAAGAAGAAACAGAAACCGAAAAAATTCAAATTCCGCTGTTGACCTCTAAATCTAATACATCAAACTGAGCACAGTGAGCGAGAGATACTGAAAACTAAAAATAAATCCAAAACGAATGTTTACTTGTGCTTGGTGGCGAAGAAAATAAGGGCAAAAAATGTGAAATCAAGTGGAACGAAACGAAAATACTAAACAAAATAAAGTATTTTTTGCTAAAAACTCTCATTCACTTTCTCTTCAACCAAACATCATCCAGAAACCACGAGAAAGTAGAGAAACAAGCGAACAATTCACCTTCACCAAATCGACGACTGTGGGTGCGATCAGGATTAATGCTAGAGCTACAGGACGGAAACGACTCCATTTCGAGACATTAAACTACATCTAAAGTCGCGTGAACCGTCTAAAACACTCAGGTACTTAAGAAGAAGAAATCAAGATCAGATAACTTTTGAGCTCATTTCATGTATAATCTTCAAGACAAATAATTATTAAAAAAAGAAGAAAAAAACTAAAGAGTACCACACACACTCTCTCTTAGATCTCCATCAATAGTACGGAGAGTGGGTGAGGAGATAGCGAACAATAAAGAGAGTGAGGATCCATCAGAATCGATGAAGAAGGAGAGAGAGAGAGGAGGAAGCAGAGCATTACTGGCAAGTGCAGTTTTTGAACTTTCAGAGATGACTGATGAGTATTTATATTGCAATGTTATTGCTATTTTAAGTATAATCACGATAATATGGTATTCTATTTTTCTTTATTATAATCTAAATTTTCTCTTTTAAAATAATATAATTTTAACTTAATTATTTAAGATAATATTATTTTAATTTATAAATCTTAAAACTTAAAATTTTAAAATTTTCATTTTAATTAATTATAACAATTAGAACTAAGCTCGCAATTAATGCTATTTAACCCGAATTAGATTTTTATTCAAAATATTATAATTTGAACTAATTGTTATTTAAGTATAATCAATATTATTTATTTATTTGTAAAAACTTAGTTTGAATTATTGAATTTATGTTAAAATTTTATTTTATAACTATATTTTTATTTTTATTAAACAAATATTAAACTTTTGACATACTCTTTAAATTTTTTAACTTTAAAAAAGACACATATTCTAAATGCTTATTTTGCATTATAAAATTAAGGAATTTTTTTATTATATTTTATTAAGATAATATTTAATTTAATAAAAAGTAAATATTACATAAATTTTTAATTTCTAAAAGAATCGTAATTAGAGTTATGGGATTAGTAAATATTAAATTAGATTATTTACTTAATTTAGTGTCAAAATCTATGTTTTAAAAATCAGACCAGGAGTTAAATTGATAAGACAAAAGATTTAAAGTTTAAAAAATTCAGTCAGTATTAGGCTATCTAAAATAGATTAAAGATTGAATAAAATTAAAGAATTTAAAATATAATCGAAAGAAAATGTCCTCATTAAAATTCAATTAAAAATTTATTGTTAAATGAAAATTGATCGATTTATTTTAGTTTATAAGAATTTATTAATTTACAAAAATTAAAGTTTTAAATATTAAAGTAAATCGAATCGATATTAGAATTTTTAATATGGGTAGAGTGTAAAGTGTAGAGTGTAGAGTCCACTACCAAGAATTGGACTTGTGTTAACCATTGTCAAAATGATTAGAACTAGTCATTTGGATAATTGACCCTCACCACTTATAAACCTTTTAACATTTTCATGTTTAGTCAATATGAGATACTCTAACACTTCCTCTCAAGTGTAACTGGGACTGGACATCCAGTTGTCACTTGAAATAAATGCAGTGATAACTTGATTGGGCCATTAAGACTGGACATCCAGACGAACAACCAGGAAATTAATAATCCGAATCAAACTTGCTATAATATCATATTAGAATTTTTAATATTGACAAAGTGTAGAGCCCATTAACAAGAATTGAGCTTGGATTTAAGGGTCGACTATTCAAATGACTAGTTTTAGGTATTTTAACAATGATCGATTCAAGTTCAATTCTTGTTAGTGAACTTTGCACTCTGCCCGTATTAAAAATTCTAATAACTGAAAAGTTAAAAAATGACCAAAAAATTGAAAAGTGTATGGTTGAACCGGTTGAAACCGGATATAATTTTTATTCATTGATCAAAATAGGCAAATTACGTAAGGACTTGTAGTTCCTAACCATTGTTCACGAATTCGTCTAGACATAAGCATAACCCTAATCATAGACTATAGACGAAACAAGAAATCTAGGAAGATTAAGGCTTATGGTTGAAGGAATTTGTGTATAATGAGCACAAGTTTCAACTAATTAACCTTTCAAAAACGTGCACGTATGGACTTTTGTGCTCATTCAATAGTTTCAATACAACAATTGTCATTGTCTTGGAACAATGGTTTGGCTTTTGTGCTTAATAGTTTTAGATGGACCAAAGACTTGGATAAAAGAATATGGGGATAATAGATTTTGAGAGCTTTGGTTGTAATATTTAATATTTTAAATTAAATTAATAAAATAAGAAGTTTAAATTTTAAAATTTAATTGATAAAATAAAAGGTATATAATTATATAATAAAGATCGAATAAAATTAAAAATTTTAAAATATGATTATAATAAACTATTTTTGTTAATAGAAGAAGTTGAAATTTAATTGAAGAAAGAGATTAATAAAAATCAATTACTTTATTTTAGTATATGAAAATTGATTAGTTTATAAAAATATACCAATTAATTAACAAATTAGTCAGCTTTTAATAATATGTATTAAAGTAAATGAAATAAAATGTTGTCTTATTTAAAACTTTTATAAATAAACTGATCGAATTAGTTTAATTTTTTAATCGTCTATACTCTATTTTATCTTATTCCTTTAAACTATCTTTATCATTTTATATTATTTAAAACTACTTTATAATATTAAACTTTAAAAAATTAATCAATTTTATTTAAAACCATTATTATGATAAAATAAAAATAATTATGTAAATTTTTTATATACAAACAATTAATTTTTAAAAATAATTTTACAAACATTTCAAATAATTTTAAAATTTTTAAAATTATTTTATTAATTTAATAATAAAATATTCTTGTAATAAAACAAAATTGTATAAAAAAAGTTTTTTTTTATCTTACCCTATTTTTATATTTCTATAATTTTGGATTAGGAAGATTTTAGTGACTTTCAACTTCTTTTTGTTTTTCTTTTGGAGTGAAAGGAGATAATTACAAAGTCCCAAAAGTGGGATCAAGCAAAGATGGTTATTTATTTATTTTTAATGATATTAATCAATCACCAAAAAAAAAGATTCCATATTTTATTTGTTAGTATATTTTTATATATGAACACTAGCTAGTTAGATCTTGGTCAAGGAATATAGTGGACTTGAACTTTTAGTTGAGATACATACTAAGAAGAAAATTGGCTGATTTTTTAAAACTTGAACTTCTAAAATTTTATGTCTTGGTTTCTTACTATGAAATCTGGTTCGAGCTATCTAATCGTGATCTTTATAAGCATTACGTCATTTTGTATTTTTAATTTTAAATAAAAAATTTCGGGTCTAGCAAGTAGGGCTCGGGCTTAGGCTCGACTTGGCCTATTATCATCTATACTTAGTAGGAGATTCTTTAATTAATAAATTTTTTATGCTTTCAAATATAAATATATAAATACATGAAAAGTCATAATTAAGAATATTCTATTAGCTATGATCTTACCTTTCTTTTCCCTTTTCTTTTATGTAAGCATTATAATCGCATCTTAAAAATTTTAGAGTAAATGATATAATTCTTTCGTATAATTTAAGAAATTTAAAAAAATATTATAATTTTTTAAATTATTGAAAATTTTTTGTTTTTTAATTTTTTAGATTCATTATCTTAATTTTTAGTTAGAAAATAATCATGAAATATAAATATTATACACAGACTAATCAAATTTTATTAATATATTAACTCAATTTTATTAAGAATAAGGCTGCATATTATTGGACCTTTTTAGATCTCGCATAATAGCAAAATTTTTACTATGTTATTGTTACTGTTGTTATAATAACTCAATTCAGTCATTAAATTTAAATGTAATTATTTTAATTTGAGATTAACACTTAAGTTGAATTGTCATAAATAGTATTTTAATTATTATTTTTAATCAAAAATTAAGAAAATATTTTTAAAAATAAAAATTATAAAAAAATTGAAGTAATTTCAAAGATTAAAATTTTTAAAAAATTTCTAAATCATAAGAGTACTTTTTACCTAAAATTCTATTATAGAGAGAGCTATGGCAAATTCAGAAAATTGGACCCTCTCAAGGAAGATCAGTTAAGTTTCGGCTTGAGTCCAAGAGCAAATTACTCCATGCCCTGTTCTGGTTCAGGTTTACCTAACAAGAGACAAAAAACTCTACTTCTATTCACTTGTCATGGTTTTACTTTTTACTCAAGAGTGACATTTCAGCCAAATCAATCAGTTCCCTGTTGATTTATTTAAATTATGAATTATATTTTTACACATCAAATCCTATATTGCAGTTATTCGGTTTCTAACTCTATTTTATTAAATCTTATCTATACATCAAACTCTATATTGCAGTTATTCTGTTCAAATTCTATTATATTAAATCTCATCCACATATTTATATGACCATACAAATATGTAAATGAGATTTAATGTAACATGATAAAAATATCATAATCGAAACAGGAGATTTGATTTCATATGTTCAAGCATGCATTTAATACAAATCCAAAGAGTATAGGTTAAAAAAGTCATTTTCACCTTCACATAATGAGAAAAACGAATGATTAAAATGTGTAATTAATTCAGCCGGTTAAACCATAAAAATTTTGTACTGTTCTATTTTTAGTTCGATTTTTAACTTTTTTATTTAACTTACTTTAATAATTCCTGTTATTAAAAATAAAAAATATTTATTAATTGGTCAATTTTTATAAATTAACGACTCCTTATAAATTAAAATAAATCAATTAATTTTTATCTAACAATTTCTTTTTTAATTAAACTTCAAATTATTGGATACATAAAGATATTCTCTTTCAATCATATTTTAAATTATTTAATTTTATTTAATCTGTAACTATAACGGTCTAATATAGATTGAACTTTTTAAATCTCAAATTCATTAGTAAATCTTTTTGTTAGCTTTCCATTGATACCAAATTTGTAAATTTTGGAGGTCTGTGTAAAACGTTATAGGATTTGGAAGAACAGATGTTTCGGGTAAGGGAAGAAGGGAGAGTTGCGATCGTACCTCGGTACGATCGTGAGAAACTCGCGTCGTCGCGAGCGTTCCACGGAACGTTCGCGACAGCGACTAAACGTCGCGCTCCTCGCAAGCGCAATGCACGCGAGCAACGCAGCGTTGCATTTGCGACGCTGCCGTTTTGAATTTTTTTTATTTTGTTTGGCATTAAATCCGATTCCTCTCTACTCTTTTGTGTATAACTTTTGCATCCGACCTTCGATTGACCCCGTTCTCGAAGCGTTGGACTTCTAAAAT
>JAOTAY010000004.1:31760680-31779678 GCA_025629805.1 Erythroxylum baracoense
TGAAATGGAGTCCGGAGAGGTCGATAGTACGCAGCATTACCCCTACACAGTAGAGAGACTGTTTTCGATGGACTCACATGCAAATGAGACAATATATAAATAATGCAGGTTACAGAGAAAAGGGAAAGCGATCACGAAAAAAATCTATGTAACTAAATTTTCAAAAAAAAATACATAAATAAATAGGGTTAAAAGATTAAAAACGTAAAAAAACTATGTAATGTGACAAAAAGATTTTAGAAAATAAATAGATAAATAAAAATGTGATAAAATAACTAAATACAAAATAAATAAATAAGTAGCATAAAGTAATACTAAATAAGTAAAATAGAATAATATCACTTACATAAAAGCTACCAAACTGTAATTAAGAGATGCAAGTTCAACAAACAAAATTAGTAAAAAAAAAAGTATGATAGATATATCTGACATACTGTAAAATTTTGATTATACCTAATATATTGCACAGCTTTTTTTTTTCACCACTTCTTGAGATGTGCATGTCATCCTTGAGTAGGACCCTGCTAATGTACTCTTCAACTAATGTCAAACTAAATTGTTTAAATATAAATTAAATTGATGACTTGAATAATAGGAATTAAATAAACTATAATTTCATTTAATAATGTTTTAGTAAATATTAAAATATAATATAATTTCAAAAATAATGATAAAATTTTACTTAAATCTTTTAAAAATGTTAATTCATAACCCTTATATCTAACTTATTATATAATTAAAATTATTAAATAATTTATTTAAAATACGTAATTTAATTAAATTGTTACTTGCACTCCATAATAATAACACTTAGAAAGGCAGTAAATCTTATCCATGTAAGTAAGAAGTTTGTTTTTAATTTTGTTAGTTTCGGCCGTAATCATTTGCTTCTCGAACATTATCATTTGTCTGACTAAAAAAATAAAATGGATAATTACAAAACAAAACGTTAACCTTACCCAATTTTGCATTTATATTTTCAATTGTTTTTAATTATACTCTGAAGTTAGAATTTTAAGAGGATAGGACTTGTCGAGTAAGACAGAAATTTTAAATATTTATACACGTCAGATTTAATTAAATTTAACTAAACTACATTGTTTTAAAATTGAAAATTTTAAATCAAATTCTGTCGTGTTAATGTGAGATGACAATGACACTCTGTCATGCTAGTATGAGACAGTCACCGAACAATTTATAGCAATTTAAATGAAATCTCAATTTGTTACTATAGGCCTTTTTTTTTGCAAGAACAAACTGATTTAAGGTTTTAAATTCTAACAATTTAAGTAGAGAATTTGATTTAGAAATTTCAATATCAAAACGACCAAGTTTAGTTAAACTTAATTAAATATGACGGTGATGAATATTTAGAAAATTTGTCTTATGTGGCAAGCTACTTCGTCAATATTAACTGGAAATACCAACATCCAATCAAATTTTAAAAAATTAAATATTTAAATATTTAATTATCAATTTTTTAAATTAATACTATAATTATAAAATTAAGTAAAGTTTGACGCTGACGTAAATAAAACCTTACGATATATAAAGGAACGGTAGTAGCATTAAAGAAGGGGCATGCACAATTGCACATGGTGACTTGTCTTATAGTATTGGAGTGATAATAATAATTTTATGTATAAAATGTAATCAATTCCAATAATTTCATAGTTTAGAGAATTTAATTTTTTTCTCGATACTTTTTTTTTTGCTATTTTTGTTTTCATTTTATCTAATAAAAAATAGCGTTTCTATCGCATATTGCTCCCTAGAAATAAGAAATCCGCACCTCATCCTGCTAAAGCGGAAAAGGCAAAAACAGTCAAAAAGGAATTTGCGGTTTGGAAAAGAAAAGAATAGACGTGTTATTTTCTTCAAAGAGAAGGCTTTTGGAGCAAATTTCGGTTATCAAAATGCCTCATTTCCAAACAAGCTTAGATGAAGCCAGTAAACTCGGGCCTTTGTACTAAACAAACATATACTAACAAAACACCATTTCTCATGATGGTTGAACGTGAGTTGTTACATCTGATGTTCGCAATAAACATGCAGACTTGTCAAGGCTTGATTGCTGGAATTTGTATTTAAATTTATTAATTTTGACTTCACATATTAATAATATTGCTACTGAATTGTTATTGTTGTTGTGTCGTTGTAATTGATTAAATTAATGATTAATAATTGAATATGTGAATCTATGAAATATAGGAATTTTGTAAGAATTTTATTTATTAAATAAATAATTGACAAAGTATAAAATGTTCAATGTTTATATTTTGTTACATATTATGATATGTATTGTCATATTATTTGGAGAAAAAATTAAAATCACATTCATAAAATTAGAAAGAGACTGCCTTATAATGATTTGATAATAGACTCTGCAAGTTGTGCATTTCTGACTTGCCTAAGATAAGCTATATTTGAAAGTCGTACATTGATAGATTGTTAAGATATAAGTGAGTTGTGACTAGGTACCTATCAATGGGATAAGCATTGAGGCATCATAAGTCTTAAAGATAACTTATTTCGATGGCTAGATACTGGAACAGTATCTGGGTATCTTGAATATTAGAAATATCCTATGCTAATAGTTAGCTACTAAAGCAGTACTCAGATATTAGATTAAATTAAGATATTAGAGTACTTTGTGTCAATATTTACATAACTGATTATGTTTCCACTTAATAAGTAATTATGATGAGTAGAGATAAACTAACATATTATTAAATGTAAACCTTCTAG
The DNA here is from genome assembly GCA_025629805.1 of Erythroxylum baracoense. NCBI lineage: Eukaryota > Viridiplantae > Streptophyta > Magnoliopsida > Malpighiales > Erythroxylaceae > Erythroxylum > Erythroxylum baracoense. The sequence continues at coordinate 31,763,429 of JAOTAY010000004.1, forward strand.
GTTAAACAAAGTCTAATTACTTTACTACATAAATGATAATAATAAAATAACAATAGTATTAGTAATTATTAACAATAAAATTATGAATGTTTATTGGGTGTTTTGACAACTTTATATTTTAGTATTATATGTTTATTTTTATCATTTGATCATTTCAACATATATTGGGTTATTTGATTTTAAGGTTACAATTAAGTTATCTTTACTGGCAACTCATTTTTTGTCACTCTAGTTTTTTAAGGAGATAGAGAAATTGCCAATAATCTTAGTGCACATAATTGATAGTGTCAATCTTATGTGAGGTTAAGAGATCAAATTGAGTACAGATATTTTATTATATATACTTTTGAATATTACAATATTCGATAATTATGTTTCTATAGATAATTTTTGTGACTGATGAACATCATTTTTTAGATTAATGAAAATTTGATAATTAATGATACAATTATGAAAAATTTTGGCTAAATTATGATTTAAGAATATTGGAGTGCCATACTCCGTCAGATATTAACGTAACATTATTTATATTTTCCAATATAGAAAATGGGTTTTAATATCGAATAATTAGCTTTTTTAATTAACTAGAAAGTCGGCTACGTTAACTCATGGTAGCAAGATTCACTTTGATAAATTTCATATAATAAATCTCACCTTTCACGTGATAATAGAGCTTACTTTTTATTTAAAAAAATTTAAAAATAATGATGTATTAGCATTTACATGATATTTAACTAGCAAGGAGTTAACCTTGTTACTTTTTTTTTATCCACTTAGGGTTTAATTAGGATGTTTTTAAAATATTAGAGTTTAACTTGAGCACTTCAAAATATTAAAATATATTTTATACTTTGTTGTAAATGTTGAGGTTCAAAATGGACTTATTATATCATATAATTTTGGTTAGGCTAAGGTTTTGTAATTTGCTTTTTTCTTTCTTCTTAATATTTTATATACCAACATTTAAAAAGTTAAGCACCGAAAGTAAATGATGCGATTCCTATATCACCTTTGATGATATTTATTTATGGTTGAAGTCTTTCATGTTATGTTTTTGTCTTGTGACCGAAGCAAAGTATACCAAGTCGCACATTATATAGTCATTTATTCACAGATTAAATTTTCTTTTAGATATTTAAGATTAATTAAAATAGTTAGAGTGTTGAAAATTATTACAGATGGTAATTATTTTGAATAACCATCCCTTTTTATTATATTAACTCTACTGGTTGCTTTTCATTTATACTAAATTGCAAAGATTAAAAAACGTTATTGATCTAGCTGATTCAACTGTAAAAATTTTGAACGGTCCAATTTTTTAGTTCGGTTTTTAACTTTCTAGTTCGATTTATTTTAATAACTTTTGTTGTTAAAAATAAATTAATTTATTAATTAATCAGTTAATTTTCGTAAATTAATATTTTTTTATAAACTAAAATAAATCAATTAATTTTTATTTAATAATTTCTTTTTTCAATTAAACTTCAAATTATTCGATAGATAAAGATATTCTCTTTCAATCATATTTTAAGTTATTTAATTTTATTTAATCTATGACTATAATTTTCTAATACCGATTGAACTTTTTAAATTTCAAACTCGTTATCTTACTAATTTAACTTAACCGATTTTTAAAATATTAGACGAAAACTCAAAGTATTGTATCTTTTATTAAAAAAATAAATTTTCATATATCATAAAAATTATAAATAAATTTTTTTATATTAAAAAGAGATATAAGAACAAATTTTTTGAAATTTAATGTCTCATAATTCCTTAAAATAATTCATACTATTTAAAAATTGTACATTTAATGTTGTAAGTCAAGGAAGTCTCTGACAACTACTTAGGATTAGGCATAGGCACAAGTAAAGTACCAATTTTGAAGGTGTACCAAACCTGATGTGTACCACATGATTTGCTTTTGCTTGAAAGGAACCAAGCAAGTGACATAATACCAAACAAAAACATCATTGTCGTTTTTACCTTTTACATCAAAATTTTAACATTATTTTATAAATTATTAAATTAAATTTAAATTATTCACCATTTTATTAATAATTAATATTAAATAATTAAATAATATATTTAGTTAATAAATGATCAAATTATAAAAATCAGATAGATAAAAAACTGAAATTAAAATCAAAACTTAAAAATTCAAATAGATTTTAAATTAAAAATTAAAAACAAAAACAAAAACAAAAACAAAAACTCTTAGTAACCAAAGACTTGTCAGGATTTTGGACACATGTTACTTTGATCCTGAAAAAATGGATCTACTCGATGAGAAAGATGAAAAGTCTGAAGTTCAGAGAGCCTAGATACAAAAACTTGAAGCTGATGACAAGCAAGTTCAATGGAACTATCAAGTTCAATAGCGTTATCGTTGTGGTTTTGCATGTGGGATTGAACCTGAAGTACACTTGTATGAATGTAAATGTATATATAAATATCTTATGGACCAAGCAAGAAAAACAAAGAAGGTACCACCAAGCAACATGCATTGCTTGGTGACGTTACAGTTTTTCAACTTTTTGTGTTCCAATCCTCTGCTTCATCATATATGCATCTGCTAATTTTGTACGCTGAAGTTGCACTATGAATAAATAATTCATATCGGCATTAGCATCTATCTGAAGATTCCACTGCATGAGTGATTGTTCAGACGAAATATCAAACAGAAAGAAGAAAAGGTTCACAGTTACATGGAGAACTGAAACTTCGAAAATAATAAGGCAAAACTTTGCTCAACGTGCAACATGTATATCACTGATCCACTGCTCAACAGAGTTGCATACAATGGCTGCCAAAATTAACATGTTTACCTAGGATCATACTAAAGCAGAGTATACTAACTAAGAAAAAGGTGTTTAGCTTCTCATATTATCATAAGTCAGGCTCTGCATGCACAAGAAAACCCCGGTTCAATAGCTGCACTCGAACATCAGAAGCTGGTGTGTCATATAATATTTGATGAACAGCCAATGACTATTCCCGTACTCATGAAACTGGGAAGTTGAAGTGACGAACCTTTCTGGCAAAGAATCTCAGTCATCTAACTCTAGGTGAATCAGCTCCCTGCCAAGTCCCGGCTTCATGTAAAAGCAATCTAATTGTTGAGAAAAAAAGTAATAATTCAAGCAAAAATATATTTGAGGAGCACAGTGCAAAAACTCAGGTGCTAGAAATGAGAACTTATCCCATGCATCAGTCTCTCTTATGACATGTTATAAGCATCTACAATGAAGATAGCAGTTTATATCAGAGTCAACAGAGAAAGTAAAATTGTGAATCCCGAATAAAAGGAAATCAGTAGACAAATACGAATATACTTTTAGAAAAATTTTTAAAATCTAAGCTCATAGCAATGATAACAGCAGCTCAAGCTTTCAAATACAGATCCATCTCATTCAATAAGACAGTGGCAGATTCAATTGAACCAAATCACGGGTCCAGAAGCAGAACAGTTTAGGGTATCTTTGTTACATTTTACGAGCCAGAGAACAAAGAATATAGTATACACAGAATTAGGCATCAAGACCCTGGCCAGTCTCTAGCAACATGATCACACACCGACTCTTCCAGTAAACAAACACAAGAAGCAACATTACTCTCTGCATTTTTATCAAAACGGTTCAAAATTCTATTTGGAGACAGCTGTAATGGGAACTCCTAAGCAAGGAAAAGAGAAACAATGGCAACATGGCAGAATTCTGCAGCTTTTCTTCTGGGACTGTCTTACCAGACAAGCGTTTCTTCTGCAGACAAGCTTAGTTAAGAAGAACATGAGCTGAATAGGTGATCAGTGATAAGAAGAACACATTTGAGTACCTTGGGACTTCAAAACCTCATAAAGGATAAGCACATTGAGACATACGGAATCAAGAAAGTTATTTGGAATATGACACACGTGCCCAATGGGTTGAATGAAGCAAAGTTGTAGGATTCAATAACAACTGACTTCGCATCACCATCACAAACTTATCAGGTTCATTACACATAAAAAGAAGGGTTATCAAAGTATTAAAACCAAGCATCACACACGATGCAATGCCATGCTCGGTGGGACTAGAAACAAAATGGAAGGCAATTCGATCTCCAAGTCATTAGCAATTGAAGTCTACTAAGAGAGCACAGGATATGGAATGCTATATCAGAATAGGCAAAAATGAATTACCAAAAAGAACAACTGTTGTATCTGTAAAACTGTCATCCACTACCATAGCACTCTAAATTTCGCTAAAAAATCACTACCCAAATCATTTCTCACAGCAATAAATGCACGGTTTGGAAAAGCAATAACTTGTATATGTTCCCCTTTACCACAAATCAAGTGCACCATCTACAAGCTCTTAGCTGCTCGATCCAGCTTTTCCTCTCTCCACCTTCTCCGAGAAAAACTTGGTTGCAAACATGTTATCAAGGAAATATTCTCTGTAAGGATGATTCTTTGGAACAAGCTTCCTAAACTGATCAAACTTTTTCTCAGCCTCATCTTTCTTCTTCAACAGAGTGTATATAATCCCCTGACACAGATAGGGCCTAAAGTCCCTAGGCTCCTCTCTCACCAACTCCTCGTAAAGCTTAATTGCTTCACCATACTTCTCCTCCATAACCCTAACTTGCGCAACCAGTAACTTGAAATCCCTTAAAAGTGAATTGTTTTTCTCCTTCTTGCACTTCTCCATTACAGCTTCAATTCTCTTCAACACTCCATCGAATGGTTCACCGGACTCCGAATTCGCCATCACCACACCGTGATAAGCCTCCACGCGAAGGGGGTCTTTCACTAGTATGTCCTCAAATATCTTCCTCGCCGTCTCCGTCTCGCCGCTAAAGCTTAAAATCTGACCCTTTAGTAAAGGCCACTCTTCGTCGTTGGGCTGAAGCGCGATTAAGCGGTCCACGACGTCAACTGCTTCTAGAAGCTTCCTGGATTTGATCTTCACCTCCATTAAATACCGGAGATTCTCGAAATCGTCTCCGTTACGAGCCAAGTGCTCCTCGATTCTCTTCTCTTGCTCCTCAAGCGAAGCGTTTTCTCTATCCCACTCCTTAGTGGTCTCCTCCGTTGCTGGCGTCGCAACCGGCGAGGCAATTGCGGGTTTAGCGTTTAACTGTGCCAAGAATAAAGCGGCGGCAGTGGTGAAAACGACGGCAGTACTCTTGAAATAGGGTTTTAGGGTCTGGAGCAGTGAAGAAGGAGAGTTTTGAGGATGTTGAGACAGTGAGGGTTTTGGGTTATGCCAGGAATGTGGTCGTGAGGAAGATGAAGCTCTGATGGAAGATAATCTCAACGGTGATGATGACGACGACAACGGGGGATGTGAGGTTCTGAAGGAAAGAGATTGAGTGGGTTTGGAGAAAAATGGACAGTGCTGATCGAGTGAGAGGTGGAGTGGTTGGTGACGGCAATTCACTTTAGCAACAGCCTCCATTTTCCAGATAGTGTGTATGTATTGTGGGTTGCTTAAACCCTGATGATAACGAAATGGTATACGGAGGTAGAACGTAGAAGAAGACGAGATTGTTCAAAAACCCTTGGAAATGAGAGTGTGTTTTGAAGAACTCTCCAAAGCGCTGCCGTTTAAAGGTTGTGACCTTCTCTTTTTGGATCGTCTTAAAGCTGAAGGTCTAACCTTCATGGGCCTAAGCCCTATGGATTCAAGATCGACCAATACATTTAGTTCAAGATAGGGATTGGAATTCCGGCCCGGCCCGGCCCGAGTTTGGCCGGCCATGGGTGAGTCACGGCTCAGTCCGGGCGAATCATGGTGGACCCGCACGGGCCACGGGCAAAACGACGCCGTTTAGCCCTGACCCGGCCCTGCCCATTGACATCCCTAGTTCAATACGTTAATTTTCATATTGATCAAAATTATCTTCAACCTTACAGTATATTCAGTTGAGGTTTATTAATGGAATGGAATTGAATGTGATGTAATATTATTCTATTATTTAAGAGGAGGAATTATAATAAAACGAAATAATATGAGAAGAAAGAGGAATATTTCATATTACATCTTATTTTATCCTAAGTAGCAAAAATGAAAAATCTCTGATTTGAGAAGTTAAAGATAAAATGTAAAATGATAAACAACTTTACACTATATTACATTATAAACCCTTCATTTAAATAACATTTCACTATATTACATTATGAACCATTTCATCATTTCTAAACAACAATTTTCTAATATTACAACCATTTACATTTCATTTTATTATAAACCATTACATTTCATTATATTCCATTAAAATTTTTACTTCCAACCAAACATGCTCTTAATAATTATAATATAATATAACATAGATCCTAATATCATAAAGTATGTAAATTAAACCCTAATATTTTTAACAAATTCAAAACAATCTTTAAGTAGACGAAAATTTTGAGTGAGTTAATTCTCCGTCATTTAAACACTACGTCAATACTAACATGATATTATTTTTTATTTTTTAAATAAAAGTGACTTCCTTGTCATTGCCACATTAATTGACATTTAATTTTAATAAATATAAATTAAAATTTTAAATATATTCAAAATTTTAAATAAAATTTTCTTTAATAATAAAAAGATAAATTTTAATTTTATAAAAAATTACTTATGAAATTATTTATTTTAATTACATATTTAATTTTTACTAATAAAATTATCATTAAATTCTATCTAACATATAATTATTATCAACAATAAAAATATAACTATATTTACATAAACAAACCAACAAGTTTTTATTTTTACTTTTAAAAAACTAAAAACTAAAAAATTCAACAAAAAAATCAGCATAAATCATTAAAAAATCTTTAATAATTAAAATTATCAAAAAACTTACTTTAATTTTTCAAAAAACCCTTTTTTAGATTTTTATTAAAAATAATGATGAAATATATGCGACATAAATATCACATTTGGACCAATCAAATATTGTTGACACGACACCCTAACTTATTTTTCGAACTCAATTCAAACTAATTAACTCAATCAAAGCTAATAATTTATCATGAGTATCTTAAATTATGAGTTAGAACCTGAGTTAATTAGTTTTGATCGGATTTAAGAGTTGGTTTGAATTATAATATAAATAATATTTTATTGATCCACGTATAATGTTTATATCACATGTGAAATTCAAAGTTTCAAAATATTTAAAACAAACTTTAACTAGACGGAAAGGTTAACAAAGTTAACTCTTGATCAGTTAAACGTCACATTAATATTGATAGAATATTATTTTTTATTTTTAAATAAAAATTGACACATAGCGACTGAGATTTACTCTTAGAAATGTATAAACAATGGTCTCACTATCACATGATTGTGAAAGTCACTTTTTAATTAATTAAAAAATAATTATGTCATAATTGAACCTACTTTCTATTTAAAAATATAAAAATAATGTCATGTCATTATTAACGTGACATTTAATTGGTAGGAAATTAATCCCATTAAAATTTTCTTTCGTTTAGGTCCGTTGTAAATGTTATAGTTCAATTTTAAAAGTTTAATGTTTTTTTAATATAGTTAACCTTATTTAAAAAATAAATGATGAAATTAAATTTTAGAAATCAGTAAGTAACCTCTTTTTAAAAATCTTATAACATTGCTTTAATCACTTAAGCTTTTAAAATCTATAGCAAGTTACAATCATTAAATCTATTGTTGAATTTTAATTATAATCCTTAATTTATTAAACAATTAATTTGAGATATATAATTTATAAATTATTATTATATGACCTAAAAATTCAATTTAATACTCTAAAAAAGATACTGGTAATTATATTTTATACAATGAACTAAAACATAGGGATAACAATGTGCGGCTCATGACCTAAATTTAAGTGTTTTCAATAAGTCAGCTCAGGCCAGATTCAACTATTTTAATCAAATTATTATCGTTTTGTTTAAAAGAGTTAAGCTCAGGTAAGCCTGACTTGAGTAACCTAAACTTAGATTTAATTAAAAAAAATTTTGTTTTGCACTTGAGTTTTTAAAATAATTATTTCAAAAAATTGGTAGGGCAAGGCAATGGGCCGGCCTATTGCCATCTCTATTAAAATATCGTCGTCGTCATCAACACCTAATTAAAATCTCGCACCAACATAGAATTTAGAGAGTTCCTTAACCCAATTGTTTGTTTCCTCTCTAAGTTATAGCATATTCACCGGACAAGTTGCTCTCCAATTGAAGATCAAAGAACACAAACACACAAATAATATACCTAAAAGCTTGGAATGGTGACAACTTCGAACCCTCTGAAAGATGGTCCCTCATCCTTTGTCACACTTGTTTAAGATCGCATTCAATCCAAACAAACAGCACTGCAAGAAATATGACAATACACAAAGACCCAAACAATGCTAAGAGTAGCACGCAACACAGTTGCGTCGAAACAGGGGCTATGCCACGAGTCCATGCAACCCCCTGTCCACCCTCACACATTTCCCGATACCTGTAACCTCCATACCTGTCGGATAGGATCCTTCCAAGCTTCTTCATCTTCTTCTTCTGATCAAATTATTATCTGCAAAGACGGTGGTGAGCTATAGAGAGTTTGCGGCGCCGCTTCATTATCAACTTTTCATCATTACCTAGGAATCACAGAACCAAAACACAAAAGCTATTACCTAACAACCTTATCTCCATCCAACTAGTGGTACTGATATATATAGACCTAGTCTTGGATCTCTTGCTTGGAAGAATCTGACGTGAAGTTTTGCATACGTTCTCTTGTCTCCGCCATTTGCTGTCTTCTCCTAGTATATGCATCAAAGAACTCTTTGTTCTCCTTCTCCAACTCCTTCCACACTGTAACACGTCAACAGATACGTATATTCAGGAACTGTTTGTTTTGACCGTCTGGAAAAAGGAAAGGTTCCTGACCTGTAGAAGTAATAACAGGTTTGATATTAGCATGCTTGGCGAGAGCTTCCATGCACTCTTCTTTGCTCATATTGAAGATGATGCACTCTTCTATCAGATGGTGCACCTGTTAGGATCATAGAAACAGAACGAAACCCACTAATACATGTCCGATGAGTAAACAGAAATACTGGGGTTTAGGAAAAGAAAAAACGATACCATGTGTATATATGAAGCGGAAGAGTCAGCCATGGCTATCAGAATATCAGAAACTGGAGTTGAACGACTATACTGTAATCCAATATGCTTCTGAAGATACTAAATTTGATGTTTTATTCCACTAATTGGTTTGAGAATGAAAGAGGAGAATAAGCAAGAAATTAGCTATATATGAAAAGCAGAGCAGGGAAAGAAGCAAGTAGATCAATAAAAGCCAAAGTGATGAGCTAATAATCCCAATATAAAATAATATTTAATATAATATATAAAATGTAAAATATGGGCACCTGCCATCCAGATTAAGAATATTCTGTCTAATTTTATAGTGTCTTATTTTGTCTTATAAATTTTAGCTATTTAGGGGGACAGAATAAGACACTATAAAATTAGACAGAGGATCCAATCTCTCTGCTACTTGCGGTTGGTTTAGGTCAAAAAAATATGAGAAAAGTTAAAAAATATATATCCTTTTTTAATTTAAAATTTTAAAAATTTTTATTTAAAAAACAATAAAATTTTAGATACAAATTAATTAAAAATTTTAATATAATAACTTAAATCAATTTTTTAATTTAATTTAAAATATCTATAGTAAATTACTATTTCATAATTTATAAAACGATTCAATAAAAAATTATGCTAAACGCTAGATTTAAAAGTATTTAGTGTATACAATTTTGACCCTTAATTAGTAAAAAAGTTGTTTCTAAATGACTCACAAAATAGAAATAAATTAAATTAAAAATAAAAATTATTAATTCATATTAGATTTAATTAATTCACTCCAAATTTAAGAATTAATTGAATATTATATTATATGATATTATTATTTTTTATTAAATTTAAAAGAAAATTTTTATGAACATTTAAAAAATATTTTTTTCAGAGTTTTTTAAATTACGAGAAAACATTTATAATCAGGTATCTAAAAATATTAAATGACATCATGGTATCAACTTGGGACCCACGTTCCCACGTGGGAGGAGGACGATGATTGGTGGGGAGAAGATGAGAAGAGATTTTGTAAACGCAGCCCCCCTTACTTGTCTGATACTTACGTGGCAACAACTGCCGACTCTCTCTCTCTCTCTCTCCACGTGATCAGTGGGGTCCATAACTTCCCATTTTTTTGACATAACACTAACACATCATAAGAGTCCATCCTCGTAAAACAGCAGTTTGGGCTCACCTTCTCTGACAAAAGACAATTACAAAGCGCCCGTGAAGTCGCCGTTTTTTATTTTCAGTCCATCCTTTTGCTTCCTAATAGGCCATGCGCGGATGTTTCGACCCAACGGGCGAGCTGACAAATCACACTTGGACACATCAGCATCTGGGCTTTTGATTCTCCGGGCAAGTTGAGAGCAATTGAACGGTGCAATTAAGCTGTCGTTTTTGTTGTTCTATACTTTACACCGTATAAGGCCACGTTACGTTTCTTCAGATTTTAGGGTAGTATGGTCCGAAATAGTTAAAGTTTTTTAAGTATGCTAACAAATTCTTAATTTAATTAGTAATTTACAATTAAATAACAGAATTAATTCATTTTTTTATCTTTTAACGAAAAATATATTTTGACTTCTGATTACAACTTAATCTTATCATTTCGAAGTGTCCAAATTAAATCTTAACACTTTAAAAACGTTTAAAACAGACCTTAAATAAAAAAAATTAACGGGATTAATTTATCGTTAATTAAACGTCGTATCAATCTCTATAATTTTCCTTTTATTTAAGATTCTGTTCTAACTGTTTTACTAATATGACATTATTTTTATATTTTTTAAATAAAAAGTAATCGTATTATTATAAAATTAGCTTTTTAAAATTTAATCAGAACGTAAATAATGAAGCTCATCCACTGTATTATGTTTGAAACAGTAAGTCTTACTTTTTATTTTAAAAATAAAAAATAATAATACAACAATATTAACGTAACATTTAACTAATGAAAAATTAATTTCATTAAAATTTCCCGTCTATTTTGAAAATATTAAAATTCAACTTAAATGATTGAAAATGTTAGGATTAATTAATAAGATGAAATTTATATTCTAAATATAATTTCTTCGACGCTAATGTACTCACTAATATTAGCATGTCAAATCTTCTGTTTCTGTTACTCTGTTTCATTAAATCTCATTTACATATTTATGATAAAAACACTATAACCGATACAAAAAAGCTTAACCCTTTATTTGATATCTAATTCTTTTTGTCAAATAAGATCATAACATTTCAGCTCCAAGTTGTCCTCTAGTTGGAAGGTGATTATGAAAGTTTTACTATTAGCTGATCAGTATATAAGTCGACGTTGGTTCCGGTTCAAGTATTCAGACAAAGATTTACCATACCTTTGAAACAGCGCTTGATCTGATTGATCAGAACTGTACCTTGGACATGGGAACCTGTACAGTTGCTAGCTAGCTGAGCCAGCAGGCAACATAGATTCAATGACCATGTACCTGCACTTGGGACCAAAACAAAATACACACATATGAACCAAGAAAGGGTGCACTTTCTTCTCACAACAAGAGGCAGAGCATCAAGATGTTCTTCATTTCAGATTCTATCGTAAAAATATCGAAAGAACTAACAACGATTCTGACTGCACTATATAGTAGAAGTCATACAATCAAGCTTTGACAAGAAATCTCGTGAGTTTGACTTTAACCGTGGCAATCGGAGGTATATCTTTGTTGGCCAAGAGTCGTTTATCATAAATACTGACGACTCGTGATCACAAGGGATAACCGCACCTTCTCAGATCTCTTGTGAAGAAGGGATGCATTAAGGCTTCCCTGGCCTTAAGCCGCTCGGCAGGGTCATATCGTAGGAGCCCTTGCAACAGATCAATCAAATCCCCAGCGGAATGATCCACATGTTGCATTACTAGATTCTGCATAATAATTTCAGATTCAGTAGTTAAAGATTCCTTAAACCGAGGAGAAAGGCAGCAAATGAGATGTAGAGGAGAGGACATACAGAATTGAAAGATCAAAGAGCTACTCTTATGTTTCAACAAAAAGAGTACCAAAAGAAGAAAAGGAAGTCCACAAATACGCAAAACCTTTGTAACCAAATGAATATCCGAATTCTCTTTAACAGGAATCACATACCAATCTAAAATGTGTGTATCAAGAGAATATCAAATGTTGGATTATAACAAGTTTTTGAAGACTAGCCATGGATTTGAAAACTTAAACTAGGTAACAACTTTTGGTATGACTTTCCCTTTCAGCAGTTGATGCCGTGTGACACAGTTTTCCAAAGTTAAGCTAGATATATTTGGATGTATCCATAAACCGTGTGATACTTTGAATCACATAAAACAAAAGAGGTTCTATTAAAATACCGGCAGACGAGGCAACTTCCAAACTGCTCTCATGCTCTCTCTCGAAGTAGCACCCTCAGGCCAATCTAATCGTGCACCTCTCCTAAAATATCTCTCAGAACGACGGCTGAAACGTGATCAGGAATTATGTAAGTATTCTAAGTAGTTCAACAATAAGAAGAAACACAGGCACACAAATTGAAGGAACATGTAATATGATTTTCCTTACTCAGCTCTGACCACCATATGTTGAGGTAGTGGACCTAGAACCCTCTCCATCATTGCAAGATGCTCTAAGTTTTCATGAGTTTGAAAGAGTGCTTCACCCTGGCAACGAACAATAACAGTATTTCCCAGTAATTGATAAGTTGTGACTTTCTGCTTTGAAATAATAAACTAAATAATACCCAAAATTAGCTCATCCAACAACTTATGTTGGATGACAAACAAATGTCCATGAGCCTTCCAGTTATGCTGGTTAAGATATCAGCCAATTGAAGGTAATATAGCAAATGCAAATTGCGTAGTTCAATAGCATTTTCTGGTTTTCTTCATAACAATGTACAACTGAAATCACATTTTAATTATAGCAGGCAATTCCATTAAAAACCAGCTATTTTTCAATGATGTACAAACCTTTCACTCAAGTCTTGATTGAAAAACAGTTATTGGCATATGTGTATCATAAAAATTTCCAAAACTTAAAGGGAGGGAAATGATACTGAAATACTTACAGAACATAGCTCCATTAATATGCAACCCACGCTCCACAAGTCACAAGGATAATTCCATCCAAGCCCTGCAGAAACTATTCACTATGACAAAACTGGAAAGAGGATATCTAAACGATACCCATAATAGTCTCAGATAAATTACCCAAGATAACCTCTGGTGCACGGTAATGCCGAGTTGACACCACATAACTGTGATCCTGATCTTCAAATGTAGTGCTTCCAAAATCAATGAGCTTGATAGCACTTGACTTGGGCAAACTCTTGAAGTAGGAACCATCTCTAGTGGATCGGGAAAGAAACTAAATCAAAGTGCAAGCAGGACGTCAGAAAAAGAAAGGGTCAAGGAATATTCATAAACATAATGCAAGAAACAATATGATATTAAACAACTGAATAGGTTTTCCTTCAAAAAGAAACTTTTGGCTAGCTTACCTTGTAATCCGGCACTTTGATACTCTCAGAGGAAACCAGTAGAATATTCTCAGGCTTCAGATCAGTGTGAATTAGCCGTAAATCATGCATAACTGCAAAAAAGACAAAGTAATTAGTGAACCACAAGAACAAAAGGTTTTAATTTCAAACAATCAAACCCACGCCACTCTCAACAGTATTTGCTGTACAATTAAAAAAAATAAAAGGGCTAACAAAAGTAAAGTAACTATTTAGGTCCATAATCCATTTCCCATTAATGGTATCTTAGCCTCAAGGTGATAAAATATAGGGGAAAATTTTACAGAATAGTCCACACACATGCAACAGACTCCAAAAGTTGTCTGCCAAGCTCCCGAACAAGATCAATGGGAAATGAACGGTAGCTGTTTTTGCGGAGAAAATCGTATAAGCTTGGTCCAAGCTTCTCAAACACCTGTTGAAACCATTTAAACTCATCCGCAAGTTTTCTAACTCACAGAATATTCAGGCATACAGGAGCATCGAATGGGCTCCCAAATTAACCAAATCAGAAATATCAGCAAATACTTACAATACATATATGATTACGATAGTCAAACCAATTCCGTATTTGCACACAACTGCAAAGAATGAAACCATTTACACCAAGGAAAATCTTCAAGTTCTACAAGGACCAAGGGTATCAAGAAAATATGGAATCCTTACCGTGCCCCAGAAATGTCATGCCTAGAAAGCGTCTGTAGGACTTCAATTTCGATCATTGCTGCTTCACGATATTTCAGGATGGAGCGAACAATTTTGATTGCCACCAGTTCTTTCTTTTCATTATCGAAACATTCCAAGACTTGCCCAAATGTCCCTACAGGTACATAATAGAACCATAGATTAAGGAGATAAAACAACTGAAAACTATTTATGAGTACCAAATCCTAGCAGGTAAATTGAGTGATCCTTGACAACAAATGAATATGGAATTAACATTTTTTCTTCAAAATCTGTGAACAACTTGATACCAACCTTCACCCATTTTACTGAGGATACTGTCTGCAACATTGGAAAGAAGAGAGAGTCAGAAAAGAAAATTTTACCACTAACATAAAAGCAACTCTGTACCCTACTCATGTACCAAAATGCAAAAAAAAAACAGAGTTTAACCAATCAAATTAAGAAATAAGAACCACATAAGACTCCAAAAAATCAATATCAACATGAAGTCACATTCGAATGGCTGGATGATCTATATGTGAGTGGTCCAAAACTTTAAATTCCCAGTCTTAGACAAACTTTCAATTAAATACATAACCATAAGACATAATTGTAAGTGGCCCGAAATTTCCTATCTTTTTTCACCAGACAACAAAGTATTAAAATGTGACTAACCCAAAAATTGCCCTCTAAAGAGATTATTACGCCAGGTAAGATCTATATAAATACAAACTAAAAACAGATAAGATCCATGCTCATCATTAACAAGTATGGTTTCAATTTGAGATGCTCAAAACATTAACTTAATAGCAATGTCTCGACTATCTCAATCTAGAAGACACCACCTTCCAAACTGCCTTGTGATACTTACAACGAGGAGTCAAATTCTCGCCAACAACAAAAACATAGTGGCCGTCTTTATCATCGGGCCTCCAAGGAGGAGAGCCATTACGAGTAATTTGCGTTTCCCTGTAGAAAGCATTTGGATAAGCATAATTGGGAATTGCCCCGAGTCCAAAATCCTGCCCACAATATAACCCTGGAATGACCTGCACAAGAAAACACCGAACAGAGCAAACAAACGCATCAAAAACAGAAAAACAAATCATTCCTTTACCATACCAAGGAAAAAAAACAAAAATTCTCGAAAAGTCACAAATTTGATACCGTGGGAGGTGGAGGAAGGAGTTGATTTACGGGAGCCATGTCCCATGTTAATCGAGGTCTCTTCCTCGGACGCTTATCCATGTTCTTATATGGTAACTCTGTTATTCTCTGCGTCTCCATTTCTCTGAGTCCCATTGAAATTTTGCTCGAAAATCTGCTCAGATCTTAAATCATCAATCGACCCATGAATTGATTCAGGCGGAACTTTGAAGCGACACCCAAATTGAGTAATTTCAGGTTAAATTTCAGAAAAAGTAGGGATTTTTAGTTGGCCTTTTCCTGTTTTTGGCCAAAAACCTTGTGCAGATCCTTGAAGAACAGAACAGGAGAGGGAGATCTGGGGAAGCTAAACCTGAGGTTTGATTCTAACCACGGTTACTTGCTTAACTCTAACGAATAGTTGGGTTAGGTTATTTATGTGGGATCCACTTTCCTTTATTTTCCTTTTCAACTTCACCCTCTTATTTTAAACGTTTTCTATTATTATTAAGCTTTATTGCATGTTTGGTTTAAGGAATGAAATAAATAAAAAATATAATAGTTATTACGAGGAATAAAATAGAATAAATATTAGGCTTAGCTTGAGCGAACGGTGGTAGTTGACAATTTGCTGAAATCAACCTACTTATATATTTGAAAATGCTATTTTGGTAACTACTAAAACGTGAAAATAGGTGTTTGAAATATGCGGTTGCGATTGTTGAAAAGAGATAAAATGACTAAAAAGTCAATTGATTTAATAAACTATTAATTGTTATATAAATAATTAAAAATATATTATTAATCATATAAATTTAAAATTATAAATAAT
>JAOTAY010000004.1:31790770-31806788 GCA_025629805.1 Erythroxylum baracoense
TATAACAAAAATAATAAATTAACATGAAATAATTAGAGTGTAAAGGTCACACCAGACCTAGGTCAAAAGGTCATTTTGGTTAAAATTTATAAAACGATGTCGTTTTGGATAATTTTTTTTAAATTGAACTATAACGGATGGAAAAGTTTGCCGAAGATAGTAAATCTCATTAGTCAAATGAGCGCAGTATTACATATTTCAAATATTAAGTTTCACTTATCACGTGACTATGAAAAATCTATTTTTCAATTTAAAAAAGAAAAATAATATCATATCAAAAATAATATCATAATAATATTAATATGATATTTAAATGATTGAAAGTCAAAATTTTAAAAATATTCATCCACTTATGATTTATTTTGAATGTTTTAAAAATGTTGAGGTCAATTTAAACACTTTATAATATTAGAGTCTATATAGTATTCTGTTATAAATTGTAAAGAATCCCACATCGGACAAGTATGAGCGCATTCAGCATTTATAATAGTTGCAAATTTTTCCTCTTAAGCTAGCTTTTAGGAGTGAGTTAAGTTTTTCAACATAGTATCAGAGCCTGATTGTCTCGATGGTTTGAGGCAGTGTCTAATTTTGTCCCTTTACTCAATATGCCCAATAAATGTCCAACCCTACTTTGCGGTGAGGAGTGTGTGTCAAGAATTCCACATCGAATAAGTGTGAGTACATTCAGCTATTTATAATAATATGAAAACCTTCATCTTAAGCCACCTTTTGAGAGTGAGTTAAGCCTTTTAACGTAAAAGACGAGGTTGTTCCAAAATGATGTCATTTTGAGTTTAAATTTACAAAATTTTAAGTTTAAAACAACATTGTTTTGAGCATTTTGCTCGGAACTAGAATCAGATTTGAATTGTAAATTTTAAGGTTCATTGATCCTGTCCGACCGACAACGATGAATATGTTGTTTTATTTAATTTTATTATTAATTTATGTGAATTCGAAATTCTATGTACTATCTATTCGAAAATTTTCAATAAAGGTGGCTTAATTAAATTAATATGCTAAAATATCTTGAAGTGGTGAGTCCGAAGTTAACTAAACCAAACCGGACAAGTTGGTTCGAACTTGAACTGCAAGACATCTGGAATAGGGCCTAAAGACTTCGTCTTTTTCCACGCCCAAAGCACATTGAAGCCATGGCTATGTCCGCCGCCATCTCCAAGTCTCTCACGCACTCGGCTCACGATTGTCTGCCCTCACTCCGTCCTATTCGGTCATTTTCTTTACATTCTTCCACACTTCGATTAAATCTCTCTAAATCCCTTGTTAATTTGAGAAGTCCCCGGGTTGTTCCTTTGGCTATGTCTATGAGGATTGATGCTCCAGAGCAAATCTCACCTTTGTCTTTCCTTGATCGGAGGGAAAGCGGATTCCTTCACTTTGTCAAGTACCATGGTCTGGGCAACGACTTCATATTGGTAAATTGTTTTCCTTCTTTTTTTTTTTGTTTTTCTGATAATGAGAATTATAGGGAAAGTTGCAATCTTTTTGTTAGTGGAAAATTGTGTTGGATTTTTTTTCTTTACTTGGTCTCATCTTTTAGGTGGGTTTTGAATTTGGCGAATGAATTCTGATGATATTGTTCTTTATTTTTGTGGTTTTGAATTAGGTGGATAATAGGGACTCTAACGAACCTCGAATTACTCCTGAGCAAGCTGTGAAACTATGTGATAGGAACTTTGGCATTGGAGCTGATGGGGTGATTTTTGCCATGCCGGGGACTAATGGCACAGATTACACCATGAGAATCTTTAACTCGGATGGCAGTGAGCCGGAGATGTGTGGTAATGGTGTGCGGTGCTTTGCAAGGTTCATTGCTGAGCTAGAGAATTTGCATGGGAAGCAAAGTTTCACTGTGCATACTGGTGCTGGTCTAATTGTTCCAGAGATTCAAGAGGATGGGAAGGTAAAGGTTGATATGGGTGAACCGATACTCAAGGCATCCGAGGTGCCTACAAGATTGCCTGCAAACAAAGGTGAAGCTGTTGTTAAGGCAGAGTTAGATGTTGATGGATTAAAGTGGACTGCAACTTGTGTTAGTATGGGAAACCCTCACTGTGTCATTTTCGGCACCAAAGATGGAAAGGTATGCTTGGAAAGTGATTGAACAAGTTTGCTCTGCGAATGCCATTTTTCACGTCTTGTCTGAAGAATTTGGCATCTCAAGTGCTGGATGGAAAATGAAATTCATGAACTTCACTGCAATTCTTAAAAGGACAATTGAGAATGTTATATCTAATGAACTGCTTTGGAGAATTAGAGCTTGAAGCATACATAGACGGGTTAAAGTGAATCTGGTGATATATCATAATTATTTGGCTCCTTAATTAATACATATTCTTCAAACTTTCTCAATGCTCTTAAATCTTAGTCATTATAATAGATTCCTGTCCAAGAAAGATATGCTTATTTCTCATCTTTTAAGGTCAAATGCCCTCATGAATTTCTCTTTTAATTGAACGAGATGTGTAAATTTTACTTCTCCATTATTATTCTATAATTCTCATACTCTTCTCTTTCTTTATGCTTTATGTGAACAGGATTTGCAGGTTGATGAATTGAATTTGGCAGAAATTGGGCCTAAATTTGAGCATCATAGCATGTTCCCAGCACGAACAAATACAGGTTAGTTCTTATATGCTTTGAGATTTCAGGACTTATGAAAAGACATTTGTCTTTCAGATCTTAAAATTTTCTTCTTCTAGTGCACCTTCATTTGGCTCTTTGAATTCTAACTCCACTTACTATTAAATTAGGAGGGTGAGATTTGTTTTCTGTTAGTATAATATAATGAGTATTTTGGCAAGGAGACCTACGTTAAAACTGAAACAGGACATATGTAATTAATGTCTTTGGAACAGGACTTTAGGAGTTTTATGGACTATATGAAGTTTGCATTTTACTAGTAATTATAGGTGAACTGGCCTCCCTCCCTTTTGTTCTGATAGAACCAGGTGTTCCCACATGGTAACGAACAGTAGATTCGGAAGTAAACCAATAGTTTAAAGCTGTTGGTGAAAACAAGTGCAGTGCTGGGAATGTCAACAATTCCAAAACGTTTCAGGCCACCTGTGGCCTACACATGCTCATTTTAGATGTGCATCCAGTACAAATGCTAGGCCATTTCCATCTGCATCATGTAATTATTCATGTTTTCCTGTTCATTCGTTCTATTTGATGTTTATTATAGCATCGTAGAAAGCTCTTAATAACGAGTTTTTAAGTTGCTTCATTTTCTTTAAGCAGTAGTTGCATCTATCTTAAGTACAGATTATTAGCAACGCCTCCATAAGAAAGACCAAGGTTGTAAACATTGTCAATACTAATACTGGTATCAATGCATGTCAAGCTCTTGGAATAATTCGACTATTGCCTCAGTTTTCTCTATATTATTTCTTGACACCTAGTAAAATCGACTGTATCATTTTGTATATCTAATCTTTTTTCGTTTTTCTTGTTAACTCAACGTTCAGAATTTGTGCAAGTTTACTCCCCTTCACACCTAAAAATGCGTGTGTGGGAGCGTGGAGCAGGTACTATTTCAGCAATATCTCACCGAGAACTCTTGCTTTGGTTTTAAAACATGGTTGTCGAAACTTTATTATTAACTGTTTTATTTGCTTGATAAAAAAGTTGACTTCTACATCTTGCAATCTAAGGAGCAACGCTAGCTTGTGGAACTGGGGCTTGTGCAACAGTCGTTGCAGCTGTTCTTGAGGGTCGTGCTGAGAGGGTAAGTCTGATTAATTTTTCTAGTTCATTTCTCTAATAGACTGAACTTTTCAATCAAAGTACTTCTATTCTATAGTTGGTAAACTGTTTAAAAGCTTACAAACTGATATTACTATTTTAGCCGAGGCAATTTCCTGATAAATTTCTATCGAAACCTTCTTGACGATCGTCCCAATCCCCATCCTCCTCACCCTTAAGCACTCCCACCCACTTTTCCCCACCATGGTTATGCACACCTTTCCTTTCTTTGTTTTGTTTTTTTTTTGTGTGTCACATTCACCACTCTGATATATGCTTATCCTTCCCAATTTTCACTGATCTCTCCTGATGAGACAGAGATGCATTGTTGATCTACCTGGAGGGCCACTGGAGATTGAGTGGAGAGACCCAGACAACCATATATATATGACAGGCCCAGCTGAAGTAGCTTTTTATGGATCAGTGCCTCTCTAATGATGTATCCTGAGATCTCAAACTCCATCCATTCAAACAGCTTGAACTTTTTGTAGACAAAAGTTCAAAAGTGGGCCAAAAATGTCTTGAACGTTTCATTTCTGTGTTCCCCCTGTTCATTGGTTGGTGACATACTTCCAGGGTCCTGGATCTGTAGGCTTTTTGCCTTTGGAGCCTGAAGGTCACCAGCATGTAATTATGGTGAACATTGAAAACTTTCTACTCATTAGAGATTGCAGAAAAGGCTGAAGCTGAGCCATTGTATCAATAAACACTAATGTGCTTTGTGATAAGACTCTGATTCAATCATCATATGTAGTTTAAATTTTGTGCTCTTGTTCCTTATGGGTAAATAGTTACTGTGCTAGTTTATCCAAATGGATAATTAAAAAATATGATTTTCTCTTGATTTATGTTAATGATTGTTTGGTGGTTATTATTATTATTATTATTTGTATGTTCTATATTTTTTATTAGAGATATAAATATAATTTTTGTAAAATTAAATAGTTAAAATCTAATTTCTTATGAAATTTTAAGTCATGTTTTCATAAGTTATTTTATACATAAATAATTAATACTAAACAACTAATTTTACCAAACATTTTTAATAAACAGTTGATGTTATTCGCTGGTCAAATTAACTGATATAATATGCTATTAATTAAAAGGTAATAGAATCTACTGTTTGTTAAACATGATCTTGATTAATGTCACTTTTGGAGTAAAGAAGGGAAGAAAGTAATAATTATTTCTAATCTCAACCTAAGAAGATTAAGTGTTATTTCTAACTCATCATTAGAGTATTATGTGGTGAAGCACTTTATATTTCTTAGGGTAAAAGATACCAGACTTTTTGTGGTTTAAATAATTTTAAAAAAGTTTAATTGCTATTTTAATTAATCATTAGAGTATTATGGGATAAAGCACTTTATATTTTTTAGGGTAAAAGATACGTGATTTTTTGTGGTTTAATTGATTTTTTATTTTTTAAAAACTTTTTAATCTTTAAAATTTTTGAAAAAGATTCTTTATAATTTTCAAAATTTTAAATTCTACTTTGGTTAAAAAATAATGATAAAACACTATATTATTTATTGCTAACATGATGATCTAATTCAACTCTTATATATTGTTAATATATAAATTTAATTCGGTTTTTATATTTAAACTGAATTAATTTAATTCACTTCAATTCAAAATTTTAAGATAATTTTAATATATTTTATTTTTTTATTTTAACTATATGTGACAACGTTAAAATTTTATTTCTAAATTTCAATTAAAATGAGTTTAATTTGATAATTTATTTTACTTGATTATGATTAAAAGGTACATTTTATTGACTTAAGAGCTAAACAATTTAATTTTTCTATAAAATAAATTAGAATTTGAGTTTTTAAATTTAAAATGCAACTCATTTATTATAATAATATTGAAAAAAATATAAGGTGAAAGGTTCGATTAACCCCGCCCGTATCTAGTGGGATTTTGAAGGACGACTCAGCCCTATTACCTAGGTATGGCAATTAGGCCTCGGTCATTTCAGCCCGTCTATTAATTTTAAAAGAAAAAATCCAAACGACATCATTTCTAGAAAAGTGAGTGAGCTACAGGCTGGCCCGGATTAATCGGTAGCTCGGCCAATCCGAGCTAAAAAAGAATCAGGCCAAAATTGTCATTTCTACTATTATCAAGTATTTAACATTGTTGCATTCACAAGTTGGAGTCGAACCCCCAATCTTAAGATAACCTTAGTTTTTTGTTGAATAACATTAGGATAGGCCTCAAAGTATGATACCTAAGCTATGGTTTGCACAATTGTATTTTGTAATGCTGCATTTGATATTTTTATTTTTTGTAATGTAAGAAAGTTTAATTTGGATTATTAAAGAACAAGAAAAAAGGAAAAGATTTTGAATTCACAGCCTCTAGGGTCCCACAATTTCTAAAGAAGTAAGATAATCACAGTGGTCTCTCCAACGGCTACAAATTTTGAAGAAACTGAAAACCTCATTCCCTATCTTCTTCTCTAACATTCAATTCTCCCAAAAAGCTTCAGAGAAAGATCGCTCCTCTGTCATCAAAAGGGCATTTTTCCTTTCTTCTCTCTTTCTCCGGATTCACCTCTCCATCAAAGTTTCTTCCTTTCTTGTTTCCCGGAAAATCAGAAGTTAAAAGAACCAAACAGAACGTAAAAATGGTGTCACTGACCCCATCAGATCACTCCAGGAAATGGGGTCTTGGGGTTACTCCCTCTCCTTCCCCTTTCCTCACTCCAAGGCCGGAGCGACGTCGCCCTGAATCCCGAGGATCGGAGCACTGCAACTATAACCGTCATGACAGAGATAGTAAAGAGGTCAATGTTCAGGTTCTGCTTCGGTGCAGGTTCGAGAATTTTTCTTCTTTTTACTTGATAACAGTTTACAGAAGAGATTGGAATTTTTTCTAGTCGACTGTTGATTGCGAGTTCCAAGGGGTTGAAACTTGTTTGTCTTTATGTTGGAATTTAGGTTCGAGAATTTATCTTCTTTTACTTGATAATAGATTGCAGAAAAGACTGGAAATTTAAAATTTTTTCTAGTCAAATGTTGATTGCGAGTTCCAAGGAGTTGACACTTGTTTATTTTTATGTTGGAATTTAGGCCGTTAACTGATGATGAGCAAAGGATGAATGTACCAAAAGCCATATCGTGTAATGAGCATAAAAGAGAGGTCACTGCTTTCCAGAGCGTTGCTAATAAGCAAATAGATAAAGTTTTCACCTTTGACAAGGTATCCTTTTTTTTTTTCCGATTACTACCGTGGTATGATCTTCCTTTTACTCATAATCCATCTGGGAGCGATATGTTCAAATCCTGATCTTCCCAAAATGGTGTTCAGGTTTTTGGCCCCAAAGCTCAGCAGAGGTCTATATATGACCAGGCTATTGCCCCAATTGTCAATGAAGTTCTCGATGGTTTCAATTGCACTGTGTTTGCTTATGGTCAGACAGGGACTGGCAAAACATATACAATGGAGGGTGGAATGAGAAACAAGGTATTATTGCAGTCTCTTACTCTTTTGTTGATTGTTCAATCTGAATGTTATTGTACTCTGTAGGGTGGAGATTTGCCTGCTGAGGCTGGTGTTATTCCGCGGGCAGTTCGCCAAATCTTCGACACACTTGAGGCCCAAAATGCTGATTATAGCATGAAAGTGACATTTTTGGAGTTGTATAATGAAGAAATAACTGATTTACTTGCTAAAGAAGATAGCACAAGATCCATAGACGATAGACAGAAGAAACCCATTTCTCTGATGGAGGATGGAAAAGGTTGTGTTGTTGTAAGAGGCCTTGAAGAAGAAGCTGTGTACAGTGCAAACGACATTTATATTCTTTTGGAACGAGGATCAGCTAAAAGGCGTACAGCAGATACTTTGTTAAACAAACGTAGCAGGTAACTTTTCTTACTTCTGGTACTTGAACTGTGTTGATGGTTCTAAATTCACGAGAAAAAGGTTTCATTACCATATACCTTTCGTTTCTGTTGCAGTCGTTCTCATTCTGTCTTTTCAATTACCATCCATGTAAAAGAAGCAGCTGTTGGAGATGAAGATCTAATTAAATGTGGCAAGCTTAATCTTGTTGATTTGGCAGGGTCAGAGAACATCTGTCGCTCAGGTGCAAGAGAGGTATTGAAATAGTATTGTTGTTGGTTGAGAAGTTGTGGTCGTTTTCAGTCAGTCTGATCTTAACCTGTTAGCTTGGAGAATCCATCAGAAATGAACTCGAGTATTTTACGACTTTCAGGGCCGTGCAAGAGAAGCTGGAGAGATCAATAAGAGCTTATTAACACTTGGCCGTGTTATAAATGCTCTTGTCGAGCATTCGACACATGTACCTTACAGGTTAGGCCTTAAACAACTTGCCGCTCTTTAGTTTTGATTGTCTGAACCTAACCCGTTAATATGCTTTGATGCAGAGACAGCAAGCTGACTAGGTTGTTAAGAGATTCATTGGGAGGAAAAACAAAAACTTGCATCATTGCCACTATCTCACCATCAGCTCATTCTCTGGAGGAAACTCTCAGCACATTAGATTATGCATATCGTGCCAAGAACATTAAAAACAAACCTGAGGTTTGTGTGGACATCACAATTTGGTTTTAAATAAGCTTAATCTATTTTCTTCAGCATTTTTTTGATCATGGAAAAACTTTTTCAGGCAAACCAAAAAATGTCCAAGGCTGTTTTACTCAAGGATCTGTACTTGGAAATTGAGAGAATGAAAGAAGGTTGGTAATTCAGATGTTCAGCGTCTTTTAGACAGTTATGTCTGATCTTAGGTAACAGAATGAACTTGATGCAGATGTTCGAGCTGCGAGGGAAAGAAATGGAGTCTACGTTCCACACGACAGATTTGTTCAGGAAGAAACTGAAAAGAAGGTAAGTACCATGTTTGGTCTCTGTCCTGTAAATGCTCCATGTGTAGTTTCTGCCTTGTAAATTTCTTTCGACACTGGTCATATCAAAGAATTTTTTTGGATGGCCATATACCAGTTATCAATACATAAAGAATCAATTTTATTACCAATCAGTGAGATAGAGACAATTAAATCTCATAGTCATGACGTCTTTTTATTTCGGTTTACCTGATCTGTTTGAATTTCAATTAATACCTTCCACAGGCAAGGCTTGAGAAGATAGAACAACTAGAGAATGATCTTAACTTCAGTGAAAAGGTTAGGACCTGGTTTCTATTTGTTGTCCGTCTTCTATTTGATTCCTAATCTATTCTACGTTAAAGCAGGAAGTTGAAAGGTTTCGCGAGCTGTATATCAGTGAGCAGGAACAGAAACTTGATGTAGAAAATGAGCTTCAGGACTCAAAGGTAATTGTCTATTTCATGTTCTTTTATAAAATGCATTGCCTCTGAAATTTGCTTCAATCACATTGTTTTATTTAGGAAAATCTGGAGAAAAGAAACAAGGAGCTGCTTGAACTTCAGGAGAAACACAGGTTAGCTATCTCCACAATTAGAGAGAAAGAGTCCATCATTTCCAAGCTGCTCTGCTCAGGTAATCCAACTAAGAGATCATTTGCAAAATCTAACAGCTTTTTTGTCAAAGCAATGTGTAAGTTATCTTCCCTTGAGCAGAAAATAAGTTTGTTGAACGTGCAAAGGAGTTGCGAGCTGATTTGCAAACTGCGTCAGAGGACATGACTTTGTTATTCGAAAAATTAGGTAAAAGACTTTCCATTTCCCTTCTTTCTGTGTGTGCTTGTGCATGCATATAAGTCATTGATTAGAATTAGCTCTTCTGGGACTTGTGTGGTATTTATTCTACACAGCCTGAGTACAACTTTTCCCCATCCTGCAGATCAGAAAGACAAAATGGAAGCAGAAAATCAGAGCAAAGTTTCATTATTTGGTTCTTATCTTGATGAAAGTCTAAAGAACCTGCACAAGACCATTATGGGGTCAGTTTCTCAACAGCAGCAGCAGATAAGATGCATGGAAGAACATGTTCAATCATGTCTAGCTATTAAGTGTGACGTAAGAGAGAAAATTCGCTAGATTACAAATTTCTATGTTCATTTTGGAGAATTCTGATCTTGTTGTGGTAACATTATCAATGATGCCTGTCAGGCAACAAAAGTCTTGCAGTCAAGGGTACTAAAAGTTAAAGAGACATACACTTCAGGAGTAGCATCCTTGAAAGAGCTTGCCAAGTCAATGCAAATGAAAGCTTCCTCTGATCTAGATCAGATTAATGCTAAAGTTGCATCACAAGTTCAGGCTATTGAGCATGTATGGAACAACTCATTTCTCTATAAAATGATTTTGATTAGAATTTATTTTAACCATGTTAACGTCTTGGCAGTTTCTCGGTACCATGGTTTGTGAGGCCAATGGGGTAATCGAGGACATTCAGAAATCTCTCACTGAGCAGAGAGAGCTCTTAGCTTTCTCAACTTTGCAACAAGAGGAGGTAAAAACGATGCATTGTTTTTTGTCCTTACTTTCCAAAAGTAGTTTTCTGCTGGAGTAGCTGTTGCAATCTTCTTGATACATATGTTACAAATACTTTAGGGGTTCAAACATAATCTAACTTCCACCCAAGCAATATCAAAGGCAATGCTGGACTGTTTCAGTGACCTCCATCATCAGGCTTCGAAGGTTATGGCAGTTCTTGAAGAAAACCAGGTGGGAAAAATCCACCAATTAGCTAATTTTGAGAACAAGTTCAAGGTAAGTGATGAAGAAAGATCTCATTTTGATTAAAGGAGGAGAATATTGAAGGCCAATGAACTTTATTTCTCTGAAACAGGAAGAGGCTATGATAGAGGAAAAACAAGCCCTGGAGAAAATTGCAGTAATATTAACAGCTTTAACATCTAAGAAAACAGCTATGGTGAATCATCATACTTTCAAGTACTTGCACATATATCCGTATATCAGTGACCTGCTTGATGTTTGAACTGTTAAAAAATTATGTTTTAGGTCTCGGATGCATCAAGGACTATCCAGGAGGCAACTGTACAGGAGAACAGGAGATTACAACAAGAGCTTTCCACCATGCAGCAGGTTTCATCCGAAGCGAGAGGACAGATAAGCAGTCACTTAGAAAAAGTGGAACAACGTTTCATGGAAGATACATTCTCGATTTCTGAATCAAGGGCTGTTATGGAAAATTTCTTACAGGAATGGTACGGCCATTCCTGACACAAGATTTCATGCCTAGTAGTTTTAGTAAAAATCTTTGAAGTTTAACTTTCGACCCATTTTCATTGTTTTTGCAGCTCAAGTAAGTTGGAGGATTCTGCACAGCAATGGCAAGAGGTCCAATCATACATTAATCATCTTAATAAGAGTAGTGGTCTGGAGATAGAATCTACCGTGAAGTCAGTTCCACTGTTTCCACACTGCTAATCTGGTTTCATTTCTCAGTAAAACAAACTTAAATGCATTTCCAATGCAGGGACAAGATCAGATCAAATCAAGAGGCATTCAAGGAATTCTCATCCACATCTTCTGCCACGGATGCAGACTTTGATGCGCGATCTAATGATATTGTAGCTGCTGTTGGTGGTAAATTGTTGGACTTTGAATGGATAACAATATTTTTTCCAATGTTTTGCATATTCTGACAACATAATGGAATCCTTTCCGGTTAGACTTACGGATGCTAGACCAAGAAAGTAAGAAGCAAATGAACTCCATGACCACCTTGTGCTTTGATCAGCTGAAGTCATTACAGGAGAACCATGGACAAGACATATCCCGTATCAGAACAAAATCAGAAAAGTGTCTCACAAAAGATTATTTGGTATGCTTTCTTGCTTAAAATGACATCACTTTCTTAAGTTACATTTTTGTGCTTCTTCCTCAGATCGTTCTGTGTTTCAGTTATGGGGTTTTAAGTTATTCATTGTTCACACTGAAACAGGTGGATCAGCATACGGGGACAACACCTAAAAGACGAATTATAACAGTGCCAAGTTTGGAAGCTATCGAGGAGATGAGAACACCTCTTCGCAACAATCTACAGAGCTTAGAGAACAGACATGAATTGGATCATCACTCTGGAAGCAAAATCCCTCGTCAATTATTCCAGGCAGAATCACCAAATAGAGCTCCTTTTGCTAGAGTTAACTGAAAAAATTAATGCCGTTTGCTTGTCTGGCTTGTTGTATCTCACGGCAAGCTCAGGATTGATCAGGACAGGGCCATCTTTGATTTTATAAGAAAGGAAACTTATATGAGAGATATATGTAATGTTACTATGAGACATTCCTTATTACTTCAATGCCATTTCTCAAGTTCTGCCACTTCAGATTCCATGCCAGTACTAGAAGAACTATTACTTAATATATTACTCTTAGGAGATAGTTATCATGAAGCGACGACCAGACAATGTCAAGTTGTAGCATAAACAACTATTAGAATAAGTCACTTTTGAATATTCAGCTTCAAAGTTCCAAGAAGTGCAGCCTCTGTGTACTGTCCTGGCCAACCTGTTGCGAATCATTCTGCATACACAAATGCCCACTAGCTCCTGAAGAACGCAGCCTTTTCATATTGTGTATTTTCAGGTCAAAGCCAGCAGCCGTTCTGATGTTCTGAAAAACAACTAATCAGGATCATAATCCCTAACACATCTTTCCTTACGCCTGCCAGTGAATGTGTTAGGCAGGACTCGAAACCTGATTAATTTGAATTTTATCCGTTAACTTCAGATCGGACAGGATAATGTAAACTCGACTGTGAATCATGATCTGAAAAGCTTATGGATATCATTGAAATTCAATTTCCTTGTTCCTCACTGCATTGCAATAAACCAACTTAACTTCACTAATACAGGCTATTAAATGTTGATTAATAATCTGTTGGGTTGCTAAGAAGTTTCTCCTGATTATTAAACCTGTGACGACGACTAGCATGACCTGAAAAGCTTATGGATAGCATTGAAAATCAATTTCCTTGTTCCTCACTGCACTGCAATAAACCGACTCAACTTCTTTTGGGTTGTTGAGAAGTTTCTCCAGTGATGACAAACCTGAAACCCGTGATGACGACTATTATTACAAGAACATGGGTTCCAACGTTGAAGAGGTCAGAGTAAGATACCTCAGTTCCCATTTTGACCAACATTTGTGTTAATGTAAATATAAATACTATTTATATTTCTCTATATTGATTTTTTTATGTCCATAAAATGTTTTAGGTGATAATGAAGGAGACACTATTTTTGTTTTAATATTATTACTCATATATCACTTCATATATTAAATAACAAATTTCCTTATTTTACATAAAATCAACTTATAATCCAAGGATCCAGATTAGAGCAATCCGGTCTAAAATTCACTTTTGTTGAACAATATGTGACTCTAGAGTTCCCCTGTGAGTTAATCCCGATGTGGATAGATCAGGCATATACACGTCTCCATGGAATAGAATGGAACGTAATACATTTCTATCGCTTGGTTGAAGGTTTCATAATAGGATGGAACGGAATGAGATGAAAGCAGAGGGTTTCATGTTACGTACCACTCCATCCTAAATAGTAAAAATAAGAAATCTCCGATTCGGGAAGTTTAGGATGGAACGTAAACTAATAAATACATACTATCTAATATACCCTTAATAATTTTTCTTAATACCTAATTAATAATTAATTGAAACAATTTTGGCTTTATAATTTGATTTTAAATTTCTACATTCTCGATATCATTTTATGCGGTAAAGCGAATAATAATATTTTTATATTATTAATAAAAATTATATATAATTAATAATAAAATAAAAATTTTAAAATATATAAAAAAATTTCTTTAATTGTTTGTATATATTTCTATATAAATAAAAATATAAATAAATAATTTTTAAATATAAATCACATATAATAGAACAAAATTTATCAAATAATTAATAATAATATTTTTATATAATTAATAATAAAATAATAAAACTTTTATTAACATTTTTATTGTTTTAAAATAAAAATATAAAAAAATTATTTGCCACGCACAACCGTAACTTTTTAATTGGACATAATTTTTATTTTAAAATCATAGCGTTAAACTTCTTGTAACAATCATTTTAATATTAGGGATATAATAGTCATTTATTATACATTACATTCTACTACATTCATCTTCCAAACAACATTTCACTATATTACGTTATGAACCCTTTCATCTCTCTCAAATAACTTTTCACTATGTTACATTTCATTCATTTATAAACTATTTCGTTACTTCCATTCTATTACATTTTTTTCCATTAAGTTGTCGTTGATAAGAGCAAGGAGAAAGGACTTGTATCTCGACTAGTATACCTAAGGTCTCGGTTTTCAATTTTCTTTTGTGTATCTTAAAACTCTTATAACGTGTCTCCTGCATATGTTCACATGTATAATATTCACATGTATAATATTCAATCAAATGTATAATATACTACACCTTTAGGATGTTATCATTTCCTCATAGAGGATAGATCGGGGATCTGTTTTCCTGGACTCATTATGTAATTTTCAGTTTTATTTCCCTTAACAAAAAAAAAAAATCAAATGTTGCTTCTCACGTGCCTTTGAACAATGTGAATTGAATAACCATTTTGGCATTTTATAAATAAAGAGTAAACAACGATTCTAGTTATGTATTAAGGGCAAACTCAAGCATACATGACGTGGTGAAAAAGTCAAGCAGCAAACATTGACTAGCTATTGAAGGAATATTAAGAATCAAAATTAAAAAATCAAATTGAATTGGTTAAAGTTTTATTTGGTTTATTTTAATAATTTTTATTATTAAAAATCAATTTAATTAATTAATTTTTATAAAAATAAAAATAAAATAGTTTCCATCTTTATTTGTATCAAGTTAAAATTTTAAACTTTAAATATTTTATTTTAGTGGTTCAATTTTTATTCTAATTTTTTAAATATTAATCAAAAGAGTTCTTCTTGTAGATTATTTTTTTCAATTTGTTTCTATGCTTCTAAAATCATAATGTAATTCCTTGACACTTTGATCAAATCATCGTAAATACTTAATGAGTCGTTATTTTGAAAACAGTCTCTATACTAATTAGGAGTAAGGTTATTTACACCAAATCTTCTCGGACTCTGCGTTTAGTTAGATTTTTTATTGGGTCATTATTGTACGTAATGAGTTGTTATTTAGTTATTGTCTTATTTAATCTACAAATTAATATAATTTTGACTTTCAATGCATGATGAAACTAAATTAACTTTAAAAAATAAGTTTTTATTTTGAATACAATTTTTTATTTTCTTATATTAACATAAATTTTTAAAAATGAATATTGAATGTCTACATAATAGATTAATTTTATAGAATTTGGCAGTATATTTTTAAAATGAAAATTGCATTATTATATCACATAAAATAGGTATTATATTATGTTGCTACATTTTTATTTTATTTATTTATTTTTCTGAAGTTATTATTTTATTTTAATTATTTATTATTACTATATTCTAAGTTTTTCTAATGTATTTAGTTATTTTATGATTTCTTTTATTTTTATTTGAATAAATTAATGAATTATTTATTTATTCTAGTTTTATTTATTTACTCTTTTTAACATGCATCAATTATTTGTAATTTTTTGTTGTATTATTATTATACTACGTATTTTTTTGTTTTCTTTTTCATTGTCACATTTACATATGAGTCTATCAGAAGTAGCATCTCTATTATGTAAGAGTGAAGCTGCGTATTATTAGACCTCTTTAGACCCCGCTTTAATGCAGAATTTAAAATGAGTGATGATGATGATGACCACAATGAAAATAGGTAATAATCTAATAACAAATAACATATAAAAATTACGATAATTTTAAAAAGAGATAAATGAAAAGGTCAAGAACCATCGGAAAGAAATGAAAAGCTTCGGAAAAGGCGCGTTTTTACACTTCTTCGGAACCTTCTTGGTCTGATACCTTGAAGCTTCCAAGAAGGATAACTCTTCGCTTCAGGCACACGCACACACAGACCTAATCTCATTCTGTTCTTAATTTCACACGTGGAAAGTCGGAAAGAAGCTGCTTAGTTCTTACCATAGAAGTCTTCAACCTTATCATTTTAGTATATGAACTTGGAACTCACCTGGATGCTTCTGTCCTTGTCATACAAGCAAGCCTGTGCGATGTTTTCCTTGGATTCTTAATAAAGCTTCGAAATTGGGGTAGTTCCTTAGCCGTAGTTTGGTAACAGTCAATGGAGACCATTCCAAGTTCAAAGCTCGATCCACTTATAAATACCCAATTCCTAACGTAATCTACTCACTTCCACTAAA